>JAVCKS010051525.1:0-10037 GCA_032273685.1 Pteraster tesselatus
GGATATGCATTATATCTCTGGAAATAAAAATAACCAAAGAAATTTGTTCGTGCGTTTATATTTTTGTTGAGTGTATATTGTGTTATAATCACGGTAAGAGGGAGGAAGCGGCAGCGAAGCAGCGGTAGAACGAGACTTTATGAACAGCTCGTTTCATTTGAACAAAGGCTGCTTCACGCTACTAGACGTCGGTCCATAATTGAATATTGATTAGACAATTTGATATTGAGAGTTGGTTGGGTCTACGTTGATTCTATAATCGGTTATAGTTTGTTGTATTTGTAGAGAAAATGTTTTCATTATTTTTATACGTTTGCCAACAGAGAAGAAAAATATCGCTGATTTCGTAAAATGACATTATCTACCACAAAGAGGCTGTAAAGTCGATAATATTACCGGAATCTGTGTATTTATGAAGAGAGTATTTAATCAGCATTATATTCCTACTGAGTAGGCCCTGTGATTTATTTCAAGATCCCAAACTACATTTTGGGTTCTTAAAGTCACTTGGTTATTTAAAAAGAATTCCACATTAAAGGCTTAGGAATCTGGACTAGTATAGACACTGTTTTCCTCAAGAGGAGCATGTAGATAATTCCAGACGACTGATCATCGGCAACATTTGGGAAATATATTAATATTGAAAGTTTCTTTTTCAAACATTTGGAAATTCTTTACAGACGATTTATGATATATACGGTCACAAGTAGATCTTGTAAAAATTTAAAAACAAAATTAATTTAAAATATGAATTATCTTAATACATGTACTAGATCACATCCACCAGCGTGTAGTATAAACTTCAGCTGCGAGTTGCGGTTCTCATTTATTTCAACACATTACACAATAATTATAATTTATAAGAGCGCCTCTAACTAAAACAATTTTCATGTTTTGCCGGTTGAAAAAATAAATAAAGTATCAAACACCCTGCCGATAAATAGTGTCAAAATCACTATTTTCTGTACCCGCCACAGCGCTAATTCTTGAAAAAGCAAAGTTGGTTATCCTAAATCGACACATCTATTTCCTTTAACTACTTCGTCCGTTTACAAATAAACAAATGAGGGAGACTGTGAATCTCGTCACAGCTCTATTTTATTTCGAATAATTGAGATAAAACTATTAAACAAAACAGATTTAATTTTATAACATTCAACATTCAACATTGTGAGAAGTAAATGTAAACATGGCCTAATTAATAAAAGGTTTCATTAGATCGTCAAGGATTTGTTTCTCAGACCTTGTTTTGTATTTGACATATATCTTGTTTAATATTGCTTTCCTATTGTCGCTTATCAAAGTAAGCTTCTTATCTTTTGATGTCTAAGATGTTCTTTTAGATGATTAATCTTCATGACACGACACTATATAACTCAGTTGGAAAAATGTGGATATGGTTCAGCCACGTTTTATGACAACATTACTGAGAGATTTGAACAGACACCCACTGAGCTGCCGGTCCCTCATGCACTCTTGATGCTAACCGATTAAACATTCTGAATAGATGATCTTTAATTAGTAACTAAGAATTAACATAGTTGGCTAGTAGGATACCTGTTCAAGTGATTCAACTCATCTTGTTCAAACCTTTAGCCTTACTTACACAATCTATATTAACATCATGATCATAACACAATCACGTTCGGTGCGGTGCCAACAATATTAACAAAGTGCTTATTATACAGAATTCACGTGCTAACCTAGATTATTTCTTTACTAATACAATATTTGGTTACAAAAAGTCTGCGGTTGCTGGTTTTGGCAGGTTCTATCGTACGAAGCCCGGAAGGGACAATGGTATGACAAATAAATTCATTGGCTAATCCGTTCGAACGAATTAGTGATCCGTTCGAACGAATTTGTAACCCGTTCGAACGAATTCGTAATCCGTCCGAACGAATTAGGAAAAGGGTTAGGGTTAGGGTTAGGGTTATGGTTAGAATTACTTAATTCGTTCGAACGGATTACTAATTTGTTCGAACGGATTACTAATTTGTTCGAACGGATTACTAATTTGTTCGAACAGATGACTAATTCGTTCGAACGGATTGCTAATTACTAACTTAAGAATCGACCGCTCTTTTGTTCATTATAATCGAAGATATCAACTCTCTCAAGAATCAAAATGACAGTGGTTCGACTGTTTATTTACTGTTTTTTTGTTACTTTTTTTAATTGCGAAATCCTTGTTTTTAAATGTTTTTTGCCGGTTCTAATTTCAATGGTTTCAAACATGTTTTAAAAAAACATTTTTTTAGTAGGATAAAAACATGTTTTTCCCTGTTTTGTTTTGGTGAGGGGACTCCTGTAAATGTACGTTGCGTAAACGTTGCATAAGTGTTTCGTAAAGGTTGCGTAAAGGTTACGTAAAGGTGTCGTAAATTGAAAATAGCGTAACCTTTTGAAATATTAGAACACTCGCAGCTATATAGGGACGATATTACACAGGATACTTATTACAACTTAGCAATACAGACTTGAACAACGGCAGCGTAATAGAAAACATCATCAAGTAAACTAGCTACTAGCAGACAGTATCATCAACAACAGCAACTACAATATCAACAATAAAAGTTATACGACAGTTATAACTATCACAACAGTACTATCGTAGCATGAACACCAACAGCAGCGTGGACAAAAACAGTGGGTAGGACAGTAGCATAAATCAACATCATCAACACCGAGAACAATATCATCAGTAGTAACAGCAGCAACAACAACAATCACTATAGAAATAAATTAGTTGACGATGTATCGACTGCAATAGAGCATTCAATCTACTACTGAACTCTTTCTATATCTGGCCAACCGTCAGCCAATTAAAGTACGGTTTTCCCCGTTTTTATATCGTCCAGTGATGTAGAGAAATGATATTGCTACAAATATCCGGTATTTTTGTTTTCAACTAAAAATGTCAAACGCTGTCTCTATTCCATAGTAGTGGCGATAAGAGTTGATAATTTCATGTGTTCGGGTGGGGGCCGTGTCGTACAAACAATATGGCGGCGCGTACATACAGCGGCTTCAATTTTGCTCTAGTCATTCCCTGCGGGTTAGCCGTGGTAATAATAATATCTGTAGCAATAACAATATTCGCACAGACTTTCACGACCATTATAGTAAACATACTAAACCTATTACAATATCTATATAAACGACAGCATCATCTACATTATTAACAATAACAGTTTTATAATAGTGATAACAATCGCAATATGAACATCATCAGGGGCGACAGCACAAGCAGCAACAGCAACGTGGAGCTAAAACAGCGGTAAGTACAGCAGCATACATCAACATTATCAACAACTACAACAACATCATCAACAACTACAACAACATCACCAGTAGCAACAACAACGATCACTATTCAAAGAATTTAGTTGATGTATCGGCTGCAATACAACATCCAAGTGCGATGGTTTTTTTTTGCGAGTGACATCACATTTAAAGACAGTTTCAATCAAGAGAGCGAACGTAGTAAGCGTTACATTTTCTGGGTTGGTTTGGAATTTAAAATTAATCTGACTCCTTCTCTTCCTCTGTTGAGAATTCAATGTGGTTTGCTTGTCCCGAATATTGCTACAACTACTAGATAATTAAAGTGTATAAACTAGAAACGTAGAACGCTCTCTCGATGGCCTAGTAATGGCGATAATTAGAGTTGATAATTTAAAGTGTTCTTTTGTTGGGCGTAGTCGTCTGTTCCATTCATCATCTCCGTACTATACAGTCTATAGTGTCAGGTCCATTCGACTTAATGTTCAGGTAATCCAGGGGTATTCTTGCTTAACTGTCCGTAGATTTTATTAGATGATCGTCTCTCACAATATCTAGACTAAAGAGCGGCAGCCCGCCGTCAGGGGGCGCCGATGTCGGTTGATTGTCATCACAGAGTGAATAATGTCTGAACCTATACGAGATGCATCGTACCACTGTCCATCCTCGACGTGGGTTCCTCTTCCATGCCAGTCCCTCCTCCATCTAGGGGTTGGTTCTTGCAGAAGTGGCGCTAGTCTAATTTAATGTCAATGGGTGTGGCTATGGGTGTGGTCGTGTGACGTCATGATAAATAATCTGCCATGAAGTAATGACATTTGGGTTACTCATTATCCAGCTAACGTTGGGTATATAATATTAGGTGGGTTTATGTGGAAGGAACAGATTTATATCAAAAACAGAAATAAATATATTCAACTCACATTTTAGATGTTTTGTGGAAAGCGACCATCGGGGCCCAGTGGAACGCAGAGAGGACCACGGTTGGTTTTGGCGTTAACACCAGAGGGCGAAACGGTGGTCCTAGCCTTGCGCTCGCAAACAGAACGGTGATGCGTATCACACGCCCGGTCATTCCATCGATTATCACCAGAGTGGAATACTGCACAATTTTGGTTGTTTCCCGAATTATTAGGCTTTCCTAACCTCCAATTTGCAAACACCATGGGCTTGGTGGCATCTCCTTCAGTCGCACAAACCCATTCTTTTTCTTGTATAATATCATTACATCCGAGCCAGAACCAGGTATCGCTGTTTGTGCTGACCATCTCGCCTATGAATGTGTTTTCGTTCTTAGAATCGACTACCACCAACAAGCCCCCCAGGTCGTGGCAGCGGCCGTCCGCAGTACTCCAATTCAACGGCTCGGACACCAGGAAATAACAAGATTCCCCATTTCGCAACCAATCCCGAGGACACCCATTTTTTATTTCTTTTTATGATCATAACACAACCAAGTCGGTGCAGTGCCACAAATATTCATGTGCTTATAATACATAATTCATGTACCAACCTAAATAATTTCTTTACTAATACAATATTTGGTTACAAAAAGTCTTGGTTTTCTGGTTCTCGTAGGTTCTATCGCCTTCCACGAGGCCTACTAAACAAGAAACGGGTGGTCCTCTAAAGAAATATCGGACCATTTCGTATACATGAAATAACCATCAATTAACCATATTTGTTACGCATTATGACGAATTAATTTAAGAATTATCCCGTCACTTTCCCTACTTAATAATAATCGACCGACCCGCTCATTATGTTTATCATCATAGAAGATAGTAACTCTCTCAACAGTCAAAACTACACCGGTCCGACCTTGGAGTGTGTCTGGTGAAATGTGGACCCTTGTTAACATCGTTGTCTAGAAAAGCACAGATTTTGCCAGCTGCATTATAAACTTTATTTAATTTATAGCAACGATATCAACACTTAACCACGGCTACATCATATACAGAGTCAACAACAAAGGGTATACGGAACTATCGCCATTGTAACAACATCTACATCAACTACAAATTCAACAACAAAAGTTATAGAGAACTATCGCCATTGTAACAACAGCTACATCAACTACAAATTCAACAACAAACGTTATATTAAAGCAACACCATCATAACAACAGCAACATCAACAGCAGCAATCACAGCAACACCAAACGTAGCTGTACTATCATTAGCATCAACAACAGCAACGTGGAGTAGAACATAAATATCGTCAACAACTACAAATACTAAAAAACAGCGGCAATAGCAACACTCACTATCAATAAATTTCTATTAATTTTTCGGGATGTATCTGTTCTGTTTTACCAAATATACCACAACAATTTTAATACATGCCTCGATGCAAACACAATAATAAAACACACAATTTACCACTGAAACATTTGTGTTCTCTGATTGGCCGAACACCAGCCAATCAAAATCCAGTTTGGATGTTTCAAATGATTCCATACTACTGTAGTAGAGTTATGTTTTGCTTTCAGGTGAAGCACTGTGCAAACATAGTTTCAATATTATTTTTAGCGAGGAAAACACGGCAATAATATCGTTTAATTTATCTTGCAAATATATTTACATAAAGGGCGCACCGTGTAAATGCTCTGAACTCAGAAACCATAACATATAGACCCCCAACACCATATATATTCTGAATTATCATGACCTCAGGGTGGTTCTGAATAAAACAAATAAAAAAATTAAAACAAAGGAACAAAAAGGGAAACGGATGTGTTTTATAACCCGGGCGGCGCCGGGTTACCCCCGCTAGTATACTATATAACAAAGTTCGGTTTAATATGTACTTGCGTCTGGCAATCTGTTAAATAATTTTTATCCCCTACACCGACGTGGTTCCCGTACACCGGGTGGTTCTGAATAAAACAAATAAAAAAATTTAAACAAAGGGACAAAAAGGGAAACGGATGTGTTTTATAACCCGGGCGGCGCCGGGTTACCCCCGCTAGTATACTATATAACAAAGTTCGGTTTAATATGTACTTGCGTCTGGCAATCTGTTAAATAATTTTTATCCCCTACACCGACGTATATTTATTAATATATATATTGCGCACTCAGTATTACGTGTGACGATGTCTCCCTGTTCAGTAACTTGATCGCCTTTAGACAAAGTTGCCTTTTGGAGACGCTCAAATTAAACCACAAGCAGTAACATCGCCACACAATAATTAGTTCCATTCGACTAAACTGACAGGAGGGGCTAATATTCAGTTAATTCAGGGGTATTCATGTTGAGCTGTCATTTGGGTTATCTTCACCGATCGTACTACCAATGTCCACATTAAAGGGAGGAGTGGTCAAGATGTCAAAGCTAGAGGGCGCCGATGTCGGTGCATCGCCATCACAGAGTGAACCATTTCTGAACGTATACGAGATGCATCGTACATCTGTCTATCTTCCACGTGAGTTCCTCCTCACCGCCAGGCCTCTTTTCATCTAGGGGTTGTTTCTTCCAGAAGTGGCACCAGCCTATGTAATCTCAATGGGTGGGGCTATGGGTGTGGTTGTGTGACGTCATGATAAATAAGCTGTGGTGAAGTAAATGACATTGGGGTTACTCATTATCCAGCTAACGTTGGGTCTATAAAATATTATGTGTGTTTATTGAGAAGGAACAGATTTATTTCAAATACAGAAATAATTTTTTTCAACTGACCTTTTAGATGTTTTGTGGATAGCGACCATCGGAACCCAGCTGGACGCAGCGAGGACCGCTGTTTGTTTGGACGTTGACACCAGAGGGCGTCGGGGTTGTTTTAGCCTTGCGCTCACAAACATAACTGTGAGGCAAATCACACGACAAGTCATGCCATTGATTATCACCAAAGTAGATTGCTGCACAATCTTCGTAGCCTTGCCAATTCGGCTGTTCTGATGCCCAATTGGCAAACGCCATGGGCGCCGTGGCCCCTCCTTCCTTCACACAAACCCATTCTCCTTCATTTGTAATATCATTACATCCGAGCCAGAACCAGAACCAGCATTTGCCGTGTGTGCTGACCATCTCGGCTATGAAGGTGTTTTCTTTCTTGGAGTTGACTACCAACAATAAGCCCCCCAGGTCGCGGCAGCGGCCGTTTGCAGCACTCCAAGTCAACTCCTCGGACACCAGGAAATAACAAGATTCCCTATTTCTTATCCAATCCTGAGGACACCCACTTTTTATTTCTGATGAAAAGACGCAAGATGCAGTTATTGCAGTGACCAAGAATTTGAAAGGAACGATTTCCAACCCAGCCATATTCGTGGATGTTCAACTAGCAGTATCGATATCATCTCCCGCTTTCCCGTTGACAAGAACCGATCCTCTACGGGGCCAAATCCGATTGGCTCTTCAGACGAGCCTTATTATAAGTCTATTGATTAGCAACTACGTAGGGAACGCCTGTATGGTAATTCCATGAATTTCAAATTAGTGCAGTCTGTCTGTCTCACACAGGAAAGTAGCTTTAATAAACCACGAAGCTTGGTCGTAGTCTTTGCTAAAGGCTGTTACTCACAGAGGGCGGATTGCGCTATTAGAATGGATTGTCAGTAGTATCCTGTCGAAGCGATGATAATCATATTGTAATAACGGTAACGGCCTTTAGCTAAGACTAGGTCGTGTATTATTAGTCTTAATTGAGCTGCATGATGTCCTTGGCTAGTTCCAAACTGTATTGTGATATGGTAGGGAGGAAACGGCGGCGAAGCAGCGGCAGAACGAGACTTTATGAACAGCTCGTTTCATGAACAAAGGCTGCTTCACGCTACTAGACGTCGGTCCATAATTACATATTTATTAGAAAATTTGATATTGAGAGTTGGTTTGGTCTACTTTGATTTTTTATGTTTGCCAACAGGCAAGAAAAACATCTCTGATTTCGTAAAATGACTCCATCTACCAAAAAGAGACTGTAAAGTCGATAATATTACAAGAATCGGTATATTAATGAAGAGAGGTTTTCATCAGCCTTACATTTCTACCGAGTAGGCCCTATCATCTATTTCAAAATGCCAAGATTACGTTTTGGGTTGATAAAGTCACTTGGTTATTTAAAAACGAATTCAAATGAAAGGCTTAAGAATATGGACTATAATATAGACACTGTTTTAATGTAGAGGAGCATGTAGATAATTCCATATCAGACGACTGATCATCGGCAACATTTGGAAAATATCTTAATATTGAACATTTCGTTTTCCAACATTTTGGTATTGTTTGGTAAAGACGATTCATGATGTATAAAATCACAAAAACAATATTCGTTTACAACATGACACGAATTATCCTAGTTCTAGTTAATGAGCGCCTCTAACAAAAACAGGTTTCATATTTTGTTGAAATAAACAATAAAGTATCAAACAGCCTGCCGATAAATAGTAAAAAAATCACTATTTTCTGAACTCGCCACAGCTCTATTTCGTGACAAAGCAAAGTTGGTTCCCCTAAATCAAATCCATTTCCTTGCACCTATTCATTCATTTAAAAATAAACAAATGAGGGAGATTGTGAATCGTGTCACAGTTCTATTTTATTTGGAATAATTACTAGACAAAGTTTACACAAAATACATTTACATTTTATGAAATTTAACATTTAAAGTTGTAAGAAGTAAATGAATAAAAGGTTTCATTATAGATCGCCACAGATGTTTTCTCAGACCTTGTTTTGTATTTAAAAGATACTTGTTTTTTAATATTGCTTTCCTATCGTCGCTTATGAAATGGTTTCTATTATTTGTTTATATCTGATTTTAATTAACAAAACTCATTTACCTCTTCACAATTGAATCGTGCTTTACAGTTCTGGTTTACAGCATCGATTGCTGCTTGAGTTCTTAATAAGACGAGAAGTGTCTCAACTCATCTTGGCCAAACCTTCAGCCTTACTTACACAATCTATATTAACATCATGATCATAACACAATTACGTACAGTGCAGTGCCACAAATATTCATATTAACAAAGTGCTTATAATACATAATTCATGTGCCAACCTAGATCATTTCTTTACTTATTTGCTTACAAGAAGTCTGCGGTTTCTGGTTCTCGCTGGTTCTATCGCCTTCCACCACGTCTAGTGAACAATAGATGTGTATTCCTTGTAACAAATATCGGACCATTTCGTATTCATGAAATAACAACCAATTAAGTGTTACGCATTATGAAATATCTCTTCACTTTCCCATGCACTCAATAATAATCGGTCGACCAGCTCATTATGTTTATCATCATAGAATATATTAACTCTCTCAACGGTCAAAACGACAGTGGTCCGACTTTGGAGTGTGTCTGGTAAAATGTGGACCCTTGGTAACATCCGTTGTTAAGAGAAGCACAGGTTTGTCAGCTACATTAAACTTTATTCAATTTATAGCAACGATATCAACACTTAAAAACGGCCATATCAACTACAAATTCAACGACAAACGTTATACAAAAGTATCGCCATTGTAACAACTACTACATCAACTACAAATTCAACAACAAACGTTACACAAGGGCAACACCATCATAACAACTGTGGCTGCCTCAGGAATCACGTGTTCCCTGAGGAGTTTCGGTGATAAACTACGATGTTCAGACTTCTAATTTACGTAGTTTTCGCAAACAAACACTCGTAACAATAATTCCCGATGATGTTGATTCACAACCAAACCACAGAAACATACGCAGAGTCACTTGACTTGTGGTGGTAAATGATTGAGATAACAATCTGCAATTTAATAAAGCAGAAAAACACTA
>JAVCKS010051536.1:2188-15050 GCA_032273685.1 Pteraster tesselatus
GGATGTCTAGTTGTAGCTTAGAGGGATGTCTAGGTGTAGCTAGAGGGATGTCTAGGTGTAGCTAGAGGGATGTCTAGGTGTAGCTAGAGGGATGTCTAGTTGTAGCTTAGAGGGATGTCTAGGTGTAGCTAGAGGGATGTCTAGGTGTAGCTAGAGGGATGTCTAGTTGTAGCTTAGAAGGATGTCTAGTTGTAGCTTAGAAGGATGTCTGGGTGTAGCTAGAAGGATGTCTGGGTGTAGCTAGAAGGATGTCTGGGTGTAGCTAGAAGGATGTCTAGGTGTAGCTAGAGGGATGTCTAGTTGTAGCTTAGAAGGATGTCTAGGTGTAGCTAGAGGGATGTCTGGGTGTAGCTAGAGGGATGTCTGGGTGTAGCTAAAGGGATGTCTAGGTGTAGCTAGATGGATGTCTACAGGTGTAGCTAGAGGGGTGTCTACAGGTGTAGCTAGAGGGGTGTCTAGGTGTAGCTAGAGGGATGTCTAGGCGTAGCTAGAGGGATGTCTAGGTGTAGCTAGAGGGATGTCTAGGTGTAGCTAAAGGGATGTCTAGGTGTAGCTAGAGGGATGTCTTGGTGTCTTAGTATGCGTATGATGTTGATTTGACCACTGTTTGACATTGTATTCGTGTGTTTGCTCATTTGCTATAGTGTGTACAGTCTCGAACCATATCCCTCCGAGTCAGAAGAAGCATGGGGCTGTCTACAGGTAAGCATCAGATTACAATTAAGATGATCGACCTAAACTGAACCCTAAATCCCCCCAAACCCCCCCCCCTCCCAACCTCTCCTCAAAGAAACCCAGAAAGCCTACGAAAATCCTCCAAAAACCCCAAACCCATAAATCTAAAATCTAAAACCCTCATACCCCAGACTTCAGACCTTCTGACCCTCCAAACTTTACTGCACTCCTCTAGAGTCGAGTAAGCACGGCCCTTCCAGGGCAAAACAGCCTAAAGGCCTATTCACACAGAAACGCAGTAACGGAATATGTGTCTTTCTATGGGACTGTTTACATTGGGGGCGGAAACCCTGCGCGCAGTAGGGCGATAAACCGCTCTGTTTAGAAACCGGAGCGATTTTTCCCAAATACCGCCGTGAGACTGCGCGTTCTGACCAATCAGCGGTCTCATTTGATATGATGTCACAGCGCTCGAGTCCCGCCATTGTTTTCTGGGGTCAAAGAGCAGGCAATTAACATGAATGAATGAGAGACGCCGCGGTTTGCTGAAAGTCATACATGTACTTGTGTTGAATGGTTTTGAAAATAGCATGTCCTATCTCGGCCTATTTTTTCCCTGGTTCTCTATGGCAAAACAGCTTATCTCTGAATTAAATAATAATTTATAAAACCTTGTAAGTCTGAGATAGAGTGCTTTGCCTTCCAAATGGATTCAAATCACTACAGTATGTTGATCGTTTATAGTAAAACAAGTTAACTTGAAGATGTTTTTGTCCAATAAAGGCAAGTGTTCAAAGTTTAAACTGGATTTTCTCAATTTTCGAGATAGGCTGTTTTCTCCCTGGAACGGCTAAGCAGTGCTATGAAATTGTCCGCCACATAGACAAGCTGGCGCTTGTTTGTCTACAATTTGTACTGTTTTAATCATGATATTGCATTGGACCAGCTGCCATAGATTCACAGCTAATCGCTGTGTCTGTCATTGACTGTTGGTGCCATGATGGGCGCCCTAGGACAAATCTTCTTTCCTGGTCATGTCTGTAGTTCTTCGCAGCTAGTACTTGTACCCTACCGAACAACAGTAGGTTCTGTAACTTACATGCACTTGTAAAAAGAATCAATTTCAGACCAATTTGGCCTTGAGAAATTTTTAATTGATAAATTCCATCGTTTTGCCCTGTGTATTACCTTTTATAGAAAGATGTTTTGTCACCAAACAATACATCCACAGATAAGAGTATGTATTTATTCTTGTCAAAATGGCTACTAAATTATCACATCAGCATTTTTATTTATTTCACACAGTGTTTTGTACAATTTCCAGGTAAATTTACTCACCCTAATTTTAAATCATATAACAACATTATTTGCAGAACAGAATTAAAGGCCCAGTCCACCCAACTTCAATAATAATAAACCGGAATTCTCTATGTTTATGAAGATTAAATTCTTTTTTATTATATTTTTCGGGGTTAGGGCTGCCAAGTTACGCCGATTACAAAGCGCGACTAAAGAGCCCTAGAACATGCCGTCATGACGTCACAACAGGGGCCGGTCGCACGGTGCGTGTTTACATTAACGTGTTTGAGGATAGCCTATTCAAGTTATCCCCTGGTGTGACGTCGCTCGCTGCTCTGGGTAGTGGACAGTTTTGACAAAAAAGGCCCAAACTTTGAACCGCGCTTGTGACAGAATGCGTAGGCCGATTTCAACGAGGGTTGGTTTAACCGGAAAAAGAATCTTTGCCCGTCATGTTCATATATAAGATATATGTTTTCCGGCAAATTAGTGTCCTGGGCCTTTAACCTATAAAACGTCTTCCAGGTTCCAGGTTCCTAATAAAAACACACTCATCGCAATAATTTCCACGCACAATAGACGAACTAATTTCATCGACAACAGTCCGGGAAGGAAGGGAATTACTTTATACCTTACGGGAACTCTCGTGTCTCCATCGTACAATTGAGTTTGAAATAAATTCCTCTCAAAATCCTCGCCTCGATTAGAGAGAAAGACGAAAGGGAGAGGGAGAGAGAGAGAGAGAGGGGAGATATATGAAAAGAAGATGAAAGAACTGATATCGGTAGATCTCGCTCTCTAATTGATTTCGCATTCACAATTTATACTCGCTCGCCCCATAAAAAATTCCAAGAGAAACACTCAAATGCATGGCTATCCGCATATAAAATGAACCAGTAGAAAGCGCTGGTTGTTTTTTTTTTTAAAAGAGAGATTGCTGATATGTATTTCTCCACCCCCCCTGTTTACCAACGAAGATGAGAGACAAGATGTACGATTTACCGTGGCCTGATTACCAAAAAAAAGTCCCGTCTCATGTCACAGATCATACGACGTGTGGATTACGACTGTCATTATTATGAAAGCTAACTACAATCGCATATTGCCCAATTCATGTGGAATTGAGTAAAGGGTTCACGTTATGTGGGAGGGACTGTTATTCCATTGTCGGCGTCTAAAATGTGCGGACAGTATTATTTTACGGCGTAAAGTAGGCAGACCCTGGCGCGTACACAATTATTAAATCGCCCGAGCCAAATTGCCATCACACTAGAGAATCTGATAGAGTTAGGGAATACCGTTCAGTCTCTGAGCTTGCTGCAGGCTTATTTTATCGGAGTATGCCTTCGGGATGTGTAAAGTCATCGTAGGTTTATTCTCAAATCGTCCACGCAGGAGAGAGGAACGAACGAGCTATATATACCCGCGTGGCATTTGGCAGCTCCCCTTCATACACAAACATACAAACATTGGTTCGTGCATATCTTTGCAATCTTGTGCTTTATTATTCGCTGTACCCTAAGGATATCATAGTTCTCGTCAAAGCGATGTGAATGGTTTATCACACGGTCTGCCTACCCACCAGAGTCTTAACGATTCACATGCTGGTGTATAATTTTGTATATTTATATATATATTTTTTATAAACATGTTTGTACACAAATGTTTTCAAAATTTGGACAACTCAACAATACAACAAAAGAGTTGAGTTTTGGTGAAGTTGCTACTTCTATATTAGGCGAATCCTTTGGGGATGTCCTTTGTCATGCCGAGACAAGTACGACGGTTCTAAGCATAACATGTATATCTATAAGTGACAATCTTGTGTCAATCTTTCGCTCATAAATACGTGTCCCCATTAGGAGTGTCCAACAAGATGGCCAGTAATCGATACCGGGAATACTGCTCTATATAGCACCTTCTTCAAAGCCGGTGAAGACAACATGATGTATTAAAGCTAGCTAAACGCAAGGTGTATGAGATCAGCTGTCGGCTCTTTCACCGACACCAACTGGCATTATACGAACCAGAATAGTCTGCGGTATATCCTAAGGGAATACGAAGCTAAACGTATAGCTAGCTTGGCATACATCGTGATCTTGTGGCTTCAAACGTGCATACGTTTAACTGTAGTCATTTACTGTAGTCGACATTATATAGGTCAATATGTAACACCGAGTTCAGGAGACTCCTCTCAGTAATGATTTGGCATGAACCTCCGTATTTCGATCAATAGATTGCTTTATAGAAGTGAATGTACGATCGCAGCGGTGCCTGTATGGATAACTTATTTCTCTCACGATAAATACCCATTAAATAGTGGTTCACATAGTCAAATGTTACCTACTGACAGACCGTAATAGTCAGTTAAAAACAGTGTCGCTAGCAAACTAAATTCAAACTACATGTATAAGGGATCTTAATCAGTCCCCGAGTCGATGGCTCGGAAAAGAAGAGAACAAGAACCCTGTCGGGTTGGGGGTGGGGGGGGGGGATGTATGCCAACTATATAGATTTAAGTCACCACTGTAATTGCTAATATCTAGACGGAATTGGATAGAACCCCGTGGGCTACCAGATTCATAAGCTATACATTTGGAACTAGATTTAGATCAAGACAGGTTGGATTTCCCATGGTCCTGTTGAAAAACTAGGTTTTTTGGGGGGATTTAGCATAATTTAGAAACTGGGTTTCTAAACTAGGTCTATCAACCTTGTGTGAAACTCAGGTAAGACAGTTTATCAACGGAAAACGACAATAAAAGCGCCAACGCGGAGCAAAACGGTTGATTGTCAGCCTCCACATATCTTACCTGCTTCAGTGATTGTTGTCAATGCGGTTTAGTTCTGCCGCTGTTACGTAGCATGCCGGTGTAAGAGTTAGACCATGGTTAAACTATGTTTTTACTTAAACTGCTGTTGGACCGAGTTTAACATTAAGCCCACACACCCAAAATATTACCAAGTTTTAAACCTGGACTCAGCTAAGCTCAGGTGTAAAACCTATAATTATGAGAAATCCACTCTTTGTTCCAATTTGCTGTCGATTTGCCGACGTTTGTTAGATACTAGTGTACCCGTCGCCGGGCTAAATACCACTTTGATGCCGGATTTATGATTTGTTGATCGGATTGTTTCGCACATTCTTATGATCGTTCGTCCGTGTGCGTGTGCTGCGCGCGCTGCGCATGCGCTGATGGCGACGCAGAGGAGGAGCAGCGCATTTTATTAGTAGTATAGATTTCTTCACGATTATTGCAAAATTATTGGATGAAACTTGGTGGATAAGTGAGAAACTTGAACATTACTGCATTACGGCAATAAGATTATGATGCTAATATCAACAGGGCTGAGTGTTACTTTGTTACGCTGTTCAAAAGAACGGACCATAGATATCCCATAAACGCTTTGTAGGACACATCCTCGCATGCAACGAAAATGTGTACCGCACGTCTGCCATCTTGGTCGGTTGGAGATCACATTATTCAGAATTGTTCAAAGAAAATGGGACAATGTTGTTATTATTCGCTACGCCCATGCCTCGACATCTGTGTGTCTCGACCCAACCAAAATCGGCATCGCATAATTTTTTTTTTTAGATTACGGAAAATAACACTTACAAGAAGCTAAATATTAACACCCCCGGTGATACAATTATTGAGGGCGGTACCCGTGGCCGTGATAGATTCGTGCATTATATGAAATTAGAGAACCCAGGCAAATGGGAGGTTTGCGAGGGAAAAGAAAACAATTCATGTAAGACTTGAGACTTCTATTTTCTTTATGACGTTTACGGGTATTATAGCTTTATTTATTGGTATTCTGCAGTCCGCGTATACCATCATTTACACGCACAGCCGCGGCAGAATTCACTGATCAAGATGGCCGCCGGATATCACGTTGATTGATGACGTCATTCCTATATCTAGGTTTTTATAGGATATATTATGCATGGAATGGACATACCGCACCAAGACCTGTCAAAATGAGGTGTCATTACGTGAGGTAACGAGGTAGGAACACGTTTGGTTTATCTAAAGATCTATGCGCATATCGTCCATTATCTATTCTCCAATATCAATGTCGACTGCCTTAACACCGACAAAATTTGAATAAATGACTTTTATGGCATATAATTATTAATAAAATGGTGGAAGGATCAATCCGTCCAGGCGCCATGATTAATTTCCCCCAACGAGCTTATAGATATACCCCCGACGAAAAACAACCCTGGCACTTATACGCTCAGTTAAAAAAAAAACCTTCCCAGTATACGATACTCGGAAAAATCCGCCATTTAATCATCGAAGTAAAGACCTATAGGCTCCGGTTGCCTGCCTTTTAGGTATCGGTTGATATTTTGCTAACCACACGAGACAGCTTGAGCGTTATATGATAGTATTGTGCACTATACCCCCAAGTTCGTTGTAAACCTATGATGCACGTTATATTGCGACGCACGGTTTGCTATTTATGTTTGGTGTATCTGTCTCGAACGTCACGTACCCGGTACTAGTGTTGTTAATTAACTGCCGCAATTCCACCGTTGATTGGAACACATTCCGGTCGGGTTAGTTGGCAGCGGTATAATAGCTACCAAGGTTTGCTGAATGAGAAAAGAGAAACGCGCTATTCGCCTTTACGCTCGTGTGTACTTGGTCACTTGGGCGGAGAGGGGAGGGGGAGGGGGAGGGGGAGGGGAGGGGAGGGCACAGTTAGCACTCTTTTAAAGTTTACTGAAATACAAATTCATGTTTGACTCTGTAAACACAGATGTGTTAGCTACAAAATAAGTCGGTTTCCTTTTCTTGTGTAGAGATATCTAAACGGACATTGGCTTTTGTGTCTCCTTCCGTTCTGCCCCGAATCGCACCAGTGCAGCACAATGCCCTTTACGTGACCGACATAATACGTTACGCACAGCACGTACGATTTTCTAAGTGACGTAAAGTGTATTTCATGGTTCAGCGATGGTACTTTTTAAAAGAAACATTTGAAGGCGTGGCAGGGGAACGCAAGACATTCACAAAACAAGCAAGTATCTGTTTTTGGAAAGTTCATATAAGAAATGGACACCGACAGATTTACAGCCAATCACAAACTTGTATCTCATAACCTTTAAGAATAATTGACCAAACTCTTTTGGCAGATATTTTAAATAGTGATGATTACCACCGTATACTTAATGTTATCATTAGGTGAATAATTTCGTGCATCGGATCATTTCGCGTTGTTTTAGACATTCATGTTTTCCCAGTCAAAAATGAATACAGTATGTTAAAGTTCGATGAAAAATAGTTTCTGTATAAAAAATAAAATCATATTAAGCCTTATGTTTTCAAATGTTTTCAAATGTTTACACAGCGTTTGGAACAAGCCTCGGTATAGACGGAAGCAAAAATCATGTAAAATATTACCGACAGCAACCATAAACTATGGTATGGTAAAGCAAATTAAATGTAGCAAGTGCCTAATACAGCTTAGAGTAGTCACGCCTCACGGCCTAAGCGATGGAAATTGATGAGGGAATATGAAAGATCATAAATTTATAAACATCAACGAGGCGCCAATCCTCTAATCTCAGCTTGGGGAAGCTTCAAACAGACTTGAAAGAGGAATTCTGGGTAACATTGACCAAAGAGAAGTTTTGGAATCTGTTTATGGAATCGCTTTCGATTTGGGTGATTAATTAATATAGAGAGGTGCGTTAATTTCGAAATGGAACCTTAATGGAAGAACAGGCTTACTAGCAATTCCTGAAAGCTTTCTACATAAAGGAACTATAAGAGTTAAGTGATTAAACTTTAAAAAAGCAAATGAGATTAGGCATAAATTGACATAGTATATACATTACTTTTTTCTCATTAATGAAATGGGAACCGAAATTGTTATCGTGGAGGGTTTTACACTGCATTATTTATGTCAAACAGGCGTAAAATACAGTGTAAACACTGCATTTAAACGCGCGAAGCGGTGGCGTAATGGTAGGCCACTTGCATGCCGTCACCGCTGTCTCGATTCTCGATGGTGTCAACAGGTGAATTGGTCTTTCAGTCGCTACCTGGCCCCGCGGGCTTTCCTAAGTTTTGGGGCCTTTCCTAGGTAAACTGCCTGAAACTCATTATGGTTTGGGCTAACGAAACATATACGATTAAATCAGTATTTTACTGAACGTATATACTTGCATGACCTGCGGTAAACGATTACACCTAGGCCCACATAATAGATGTGCCATTCTGTTTTTGATTACCTGAATGTGAAGACTTGTTTATACTTCTTGGCGTAATCCGAGTCCGCACTGACGGCCCAGTCGAAGAAATCGTCAGTTGTTTCTATGGTGAAATTAACAACGAAGTTTTCAGCGCTGATAACTTCATCCGGAGGATCAGCAAGCCAGTGCATTGAGAAACCTTCAAGGGCGAGGGAGAGTACAGGAGGGAAAGAAATCAACATTAACATTCGCAGAGCAATTTCTTTACTTTTGTACACGTATTGTTTTCTGAATAGACGAATAGTTGTTATTATAATGTCCCTTTTGCTAAAGACTGCACGGCACATGTATAAAGAACTGAAATGCCCCAATTTAATAATGTTGAATTGGTAAATATAATATCATTCAATGTTTATCTGTTGATATTAACGAGGGCAAGCCTATCAATCAGCAATTAACATTATTTCTCCAGATGAAATCGGTATGAAATCCGAGAATACATATTGCAATCACTGAATCCTTTTAGAATTGGGGCTCAATACAAATCATGTTTCAAATATTTGCTTCCTGCTGAAACCAATTAAACATGTAACATATATCACTCCGGCCTAAGGGAGTTCCCATGAATTTTTAAATTTCTTTTCATTTAAAAGAACACAAGAGAAGTGAAAGAAAAATGACATCCAAACAATAAATAATGACACAGTGACGTTTTCCAAGCTAGGAGGGAGTTGTTTTATGTTTGTCAAAACGTCCTGTATAAAATTAATTGAAACGCATACATCTCGAGTTGCGGTGGACGAGAAAAGCCATTGAGTTGAAAAACATCTGGGGACTATGCCATGGTAACTAAAACACCTAGACCCCACGGGATAGAATGATGTCAGAGAACAGTCCCTTTTGGTATTGATGGCGGGGAATGAGTTTGTACGTAGAACCCATGCTATTTACCACACATATCTATTTTTGATCCATTTCGTGTTTGCTTCCAATTAAGTACGCGCATATACCTAATTGTTGTGGTTGTGTTGTCTCTAGATGGATTTCCAAGCTCATGTTATACAGTTACAATCAGCTCATACCGGTACAGTATACGATTGAATTCAGTCGTATACGTTATGGTTATTTGTGATCGATTCTATAAAAAGGTATTATGTCCCAAAAATGGATGGAAAGACCGAAGCTTCATTTGGTAAGTGTTGAACCTCTGAAGCATATTGCATTCTAACGATATATACAATGTTGTTGTTATTAATGTGACAATTAATTCACATTGGGTTTATGAGAAGATATTAATGATGTTAAATAAGAGGAAAAACACCTTTGATTATTCACCTCTTCGACATAATACAGGTTGTTCCGGGCAATAGCACAGCGTGAATCAGTACCCTTTTCATTGAGTTGGTCACATTTGGCCAAACGAGCTGAACTCCCTGCCTTACTGTAAACGCGTACATTAAACAGTCGTGTGTGTTCATTCAATGAACAGGGCGGTGGCATCCTGAATGTGCGCATAATGGACGAACAAACATCGTCGTCTGATGTTTCAATTTGTGGCCCAATCTTCAAAAACCTTCATGTTATTCAGCCTTTCTCTCAATCAAAACCCCGAGACGCATTAATGACCGATATTACAATGTCCTTGTGACTTGACTGCCGCTATGTTAACCTGTAAAATGGCTATACTTTGAAGTCAATTATCATTCGGATCCGGTTATGGCGAACTGGAAAAACAATCGCAATGAAAATTGTTTGCTTTCGTTAGTTTCAACTACCGTAGCATAGGCGGATCCACAAAATGACATTGCTAGTAAAATTGTATTGTTCTTAGGTCGCAATAGCCCTGGAGATTTTTAAGGTCGCAAGCTAAGATACAAGCCTCGCTCTTTTAAACCTTACGCTTGAAATCCCACTCCCATCGACCCCTACCAGCCCACTCCCCATTCTAGCTAACAGACGAACCTTCGTCGAGCTTTAAAAACAGCCCAAATGGGGTGTACTATTACCGTCTGCAACACTATGCCGTCTGTTTGGACAACCCTGACGTTATTATAGCCTGCCTCTTGACGATCGCCACTTTGCTGACGTAAAAAAAATGTTGGTTTATTTTTAGCTGTTGACTATACGGATCTATAAAGGCTTACTGGATCCTCCACTCAGCCGTGGATGTATGTTTCCCATCAGCCTGGTTGAAACATACGTATTTTAATGCATCTTTTTCTCTCGATGATGTAGCCATGCTAAAGTCAACAAGACCAACATTCCACGCATTACTGTATAATGCCGAGGTTGTACAAGAAAGCGTGGTTCACCAACCTGTGTTACACCACACTTGCTATTGATAAGAAAGCGGTCATCTCGTGTGGGGATGGGGCGGGCTGGACTTTTATGCTTCCCCCCAGACGATTGCTGCTATTTGACGAATCAATGCACACGTGTTCAATTACATTATGTACATCCCGATGTCAGACCGATTTCACCTTAAGCTGAATTGATAATTGGAGATGTGTATCCTTGTAACGTTACTATGGCACCAGAACAAATCCACCCATGGATAATTACCGGTAATAATCCATCCTGTCAAAGGATTAGCTGGATGGGTTGGTTTTTTTGTGCCATTTACCTTTTTAAAGCTAATGTCAAGGGCAAACCTATTAAGTTCTTAAAATGAAATCGGCCTAAAATCGGAGAGCACCTGTACATTATTTTACGCTGTCTGCACGCTTCCCAGCATTCGAAACCGAGGGTCGCTGTGCTAACAAGGAAGGAGTTTTCTATTTCTGCCTTGAGATGCAAATAAAGGGCTCGTGCCTCTGTACCCCATACGCACCAGCATATGCTACTCGCTTGCCCCTTCATATAATCGATCATCACCGTCTTGAACAAGATTATTTATCCCTAATGATATATCAATAGTTATATTATGTAACTGACTGCTATTTATTTATTTGTTACGAATAATACATTGCGTAACATATCAGTTACTTAAAGCAGCGCCTTAAATAAGAACGACTGGTACAGCTTTATGAGGCCATACACGATGTCCGTTTAATGTTACACGGTATAATGTTATTGGTAAAGATAGCAAATAAGACAGGTAGAATCATTAGATAAACATTCATGCCAATTTACGGTTATAAGACTTTATGTCGATACCGTGCACTGGAAACAAATTATGATAGACGAGGAAATAGAGGCTGGAAATAAATCACCATCGGTGAGAAAACAAGAAATAACTACACAGAGCTCTCCTGTAGCAAGCAGGCTCACCAATTGGATGTATCAACTGGATTTACCAATTAGATTCGGAATGCTTCTGTATGGTGTGTATGCTTTTTATCAGCGAGCGACTTTCAGGACCCGTGTGCTATCGCATTGTGTTACGTAGCATTACTTTGAGCAAGAGTTGGTCATAATTGATAATACAGAGTCCAAATTTGCTGAAATTGTGGTTAAAATCAGGGTGTCCAGATGAAACAACGGATCACCCCAAAAAACATGGACACTCTTTAACTCACATAAAGATTCTCGAACCTAAATTTTTCGCAAACGTTTAATATGAAGCATAATGGGGGGCGTGGGGAAACATGGGAAAACACTTATACAACACCGTTACAAATTAACATCATTATAACGAACTTTCGGTTTCACCGAGCATGACTTTTGTCAGTCCGTGTAGAAACAAAGAAGGTTCATCGATTCTCCGTTGCCCTTGAACACAGGTCTTTTCCTCTAACGTCAATTTGTGCAAAGATGTCAAAGATTCGAGGGACACTTCCTCGTTATAATTTGCCGGTTCGTGAATGTGCGCCCGGACGATTTTGTGCCCCCATATCAGGGAACCACACGTCGTTCGGGGGTCTTACTGATTGACGGAATCCGTAACGGACAAAATTCAATTTTCGCGGGGATGTAACTTGTCATTGTGAAATCATGCTTCACTTCCCAATTTGGTACGAAGAAAATAAAAGAATATCACAAAAATGTTTACGCCTAGCTTAATGATATTTCTTAGTAATAGGCCCATTTTTGTATTTCAGTAATCGCGGGTAGATGTAATTGGTCCTGTTTATATACATGTATTACGAAAACATTTCTTAGGCAACGTTTTGGTGAGTTATCAATTGTTATTCCTATGAATAAGAACACCAGACGAATTCGTACAAATATTCATCAATCTGATTTACAGATAAAGAATATTGATTATTCTAACCACATTATAAGCCTTTTTACCCTTTGTTCGGTTCAATTACATAAAATCTGCAGTCAAATTCAAGTACTTGGTGTTGTACCGGTACTATTTGAAATGCTATTTGTCTTTCCCACAAGGGAAATGAGAAAGGAGAATTTCAAATCGACTTGGGGAATCTATTCCCGCGGCGACCAGATGCAATCTATCTGATGGACCACTCGCCAGATAAGAACGTTTTATCTATTGACTCAGCGGCAAAGCCTCGTACACTTTTATCAGTCAATGACTATGATTTATGGAAATTCTCTGAGACTTGTTTTTTCACCTTGATGAACAGCGACGTCAACATGAATTATTGAGCGCTCGATTACTAATAAAATAAATGGAATGCTCACGAATTGTATTGGCAATGTTAAATAGCGGCCATGTAATTGTTTAATCATAGTCACAATAAACAAGTGTTTGACATAGCAGTTGCAGTTATA
>JAVCKS010051537.1:0-10036 GCA_032273685.1 Pteraster tesselatus
GAAGACACCCTACCACGATCAACGCAATCTCCCAGCCCTCCAGTTTCTGCTCAGCCGGGGGAACCGTGGGAACCGTGAGAACCGTGGGAACCGGAGCCACGGGAATAAACTTCCTTAGGGAAGCTTGAACCACGTTCGAGAAACTCGACATGTGGCCCGCTTCATCGAAGGCGCGGAGCACGAAGGCGTAGGACGCGACGGTAGCATTGTCGGCTATGGGTACGAGTACGGTGTAGTTCTCGACGGTGCCGTAGGCCATGGGTAAGGTAAGGTTGCCCTCTAGGATGAAGGTTGTGTTGAGGACACTGTGAGCCCCGGGAGTTGGATCACTCTCCCAATCGAGAACTGAATCGGCGCGGATGAGCTCGTACCAAGAAGCTGCCAATATGAATGATAATAACAATATTATTATAAAAACGGATTTTGTCTCTTATTTTGCTGGTTTTAAATAGCGTCGAATACTTTTAATACATGGATGGAAAACCCTAAAATATTTACACCAACTCCCCACGAGTCTACGTTAGCGTAGACAGTGATGTTTCCGCTAATGACTGCTCTATAACGTGAATAAAAAAATTTCAAAAATATTTTCCTTCCTTAATATCTCTATAAACAAATTTGTATTTACAGAAAACACACACACAATCAATGATGGAGACAAAAGAGTGTCAAGTATATTTGCCCTCATTTATTACATACATATATGTTTTTTTTATTCTGGCAAGCACTCTAGCCCCTCCCCCTCCCCCTTCCCTTCCCCCTCCCATTCACACTCACACTTCCCCTCCCCCTCCCCGCTCCCATTCCCACTCACACTTCCCCTCACCCTCACCCTCCCCGTCCACCCCCACTCCCACTCCCACTCCCCGGCAATGATCACATTTCACTTTTGGAGGGAAATAACTCTGTGGAAATGTTTTTGTTGAGATAGGGGTATGTGCAGGTCCATGTAAATGCTTAGGACTAGGAATACATAAAGTAGCTTAGTAATTCACTACTTAGCTAGATATTTAAAAAACGAATTTTTGTCTACAAAATCGTGCCCTCGTGGGACTGCCGAGGGTTTTAACTGGTGTTCTCTATTGACGATTGAGTTATTTCTTTGGGTGAGACCGATCATTCCACTCATGAACACAGATCTGAAACAACGAGCTCGAGCCGGACGGTGTGGAATTGTTCAGGCAAACGTATCGAAGTTCCTGAAGAGGAATTTTCTAGACGTCCTAGACTTACAATAAGAAGAAATGACGGCCAGCTGCGCCAGTTGGTACTCAATGGCCGTACAAATTCAGCTAATATACACTGCGCTAGGTCGCAGTTACGGGAAAATATATTCCATGTTAAATGTCTGTACACGACATTAACCAATACGTCTAATGGTGAACCGCAACAGATTCTGGGCGATCCAGCCGAGCACTTACGTCTACAGCGATGTCCCTGGGCAAGACAGTTTTTCTGGAGGAAACATTGGCCGATTCCACAGCCACGGGAGTTTAATGCATGGTACTTTTGGCCGTGAAGGTAGCATTTTCTGGCGGGCGTCGCGGCTAAGCAAACTTAAAAAGGCATCAATGGGCGTGGCCGCCGTGGCCGCCAATTAATTACAGGCCCGACTTATATTATTCTGTACATGTACGTACCCGGTACATGTACATTATATTGTATTGGTTTTTAAAATGGCCGCCAACCTGTACAGAAAGGTCACCTAATAAAGGTCACTTTGTGTTTTCCTTCACTGGCCTTTATACACAGGTTTTATTTAACTCCATCCCCAAATTCTGCTCTATAATGTCTTGATCTGATGTCCTAGCGTTATATAAGAAACACCGAAGCAAAACGTGTGACGCAAGATAGTCTGGCACCTTTGGGACGATTTCTTACATAGCATGCAGCACAAGCACCGCCCAAACGATGCGGCGACGTCAGAGCGTACGCTAAACCAAGATTGCGGCCGAGAACAGCCTGTCGTGATGAATTGTTGAGTCGTAAGCGAGTGTGTGCATGCCTTGGTGCATAAAATAACAACAGCATAAAATACGGACATACCCCGGTTGATCGCATTTCAGAATATCGCGGCGGCAGTTATCTTAAGCTTCAAATCTTCAGGTGTCAACGTATGTGAATACTGTGTGCCTACCTGGCCATGTAGATTACCGTGACTTTTACTCGGGGGTTTGTTTACTCCAAGCTCTAGCACGTCTTCCGGGCCTTGTGTTAGGCTAGGCTAATTAACTCTACCGACCACGGCCGCCGAGAGGCGGCCTGGGCCCGGGACATTTGCCCGGCTACCTCCCTCTGTCGGCGGGCCTTTCTCTCGAAGGATACGAATACATATCAGGTTGATAGTCTTGTGTACAATTCTGTCTCATGACTCTCCTTATATTAACGTATGTAGTACAAACCTTCTCCGGCATCAAGGTCATCACCGGGTGCGGTCCACGCCAGAGAAACCGTCTTCGTGGCGAAAGAGGTGCTTGTTATTC
The DNA here is from genome assembly GCA_032273685.1 of Pteraster tesselatus. Lineage (NCBI taxonomy): Eukaryota > Metazoa > Echinodermata > Asteroidea > Velatida > Pterasteridae > Pteraster > Pteraster tesselatus. The sequence continues at coordinate 2,484 of JAVCKS010051537.1, forward strand.
TGAGGTCGAGTATGTCACTCGGTGGAAACACATCATCACCGGGTACGAAGCCAGCCGGTACTTCGTCCACGCGGCTTGAACCGCCGGAGATCCCTCGGCTGAATGGCGGAGCCGGTCGTCCTGTCGGCTCGGCAGGTTGGGCTCCAGGCAGAGGGACCGGTATACCACCTAATCGGGTGACAGGGCGAAGATTAGAGTACCAATGTTGATGACGTATAGCAGGGGCAGATTGGTTGACATAATACCTGCAATCGTGCGCATTCAAAACACAGCAGACACAAACCAAGTTTTGAATTAAGCCCAGGAGCACCACGACTGCAGGCCAAGTCAGTGAAAACAGCAGGCCATACAAGGGGACAGGGTGGCCTAGGTGGTGTGTATGACTCCCGCCGTGTCAGTCCGGCCCTGGTTTAGTTTAAATCGACATTCTATTTTTCTTCCAAATATCTGACGTGTCCAATGTGCATACCTATTGGAGGTATATTAAAGGCATCTTCCGGGGCAACGATCGCCCGAGCTCTTGAGAAGGAAATTGACTCGATGATAATGGCTTTGCCTCCGTTGTTGTCCACATCAATCTTGATGCCGTAGTAACCTTGACCTGTGAATTCCGTGAAGTATCTGGAATACACGCCGTCGTTCTTGGTAATATCAGGTTCTGTTGAGAAAATAAAAACGTTTCTTCAGCTGTGGATTTTTAGCTATAAGTTAATAACGATGAGCTGTGTCGGAACGCCTGCACTTCAGTACGTACAGGTCTGTCTCCCTTTCGTATTCTCAAATTTGGAGGAGGTTGATACAGTGCCGTGAGTTTATGCAATTTGGCTATGCATGCTCACCACTGGTGCGTATGTATCGTGAGAGGAAGTAGTTACGGTTTTGAATGGTGGGAAGAAACCCAAGGAGTAGGGGAACCCACGAAGTCAGGTAGGGACTGAAAGCTCAATTCACACGTCAGCCCGCGAAAAGAATCGCTGCGCCACCTGACTCCCCCGTTAGTTTTCTAACAATTCTTCGGAAGCAAACCGAACCTCCCAAACTCCACTCTAGCCGACGGCAGACGATGCATTTGCTTGTGGTCCGCCAAAGGAGGAGCTTAAGTACATCAGCTTTATCAGAATGGTCTTACGAGCGAGTTAGTTACCGTGAGGCTCTGTATCGAGAGTAGATGTGGGATGGAACCCTGACTCAGTCAGCTGGCATACAATTATAATTTGTACTGACTTAGCACATTCTTGCGTTAGCATGTGTTTGGAGCAAACCATTCCATAGTTTCGTAAGAGACGTCCATCGTTGCAATAAAATGGATAGTGTACGCAAACATAAACATTGTGCAAGAATTTATACTTCTGAAGAATGCTATGGCTTGCCCCGAGTGGCGTGCCATGACAGTAGTGTGCTTGTGCGCTAAACCGTAATAAAAACATAAGATAGGTCAAATACACACCGGCTCCTTCATCAAACAGCTGAAGGCGAACTGGATCAAAGGCTCCCGGCCTTTCGATGGTAGCCCACACGTTGGCGTATATCATTGGACTGAAACCTTGCCTGACTTCAGTGTAAGCGATCAGCGGCTCTCCAAGTTCGAAGTCCACGACAGATCCGCTCAACTCTGACGTCACAATGATGGGCTCCACGTCGTCACTCGATGGATATGACGAAATGCTGATCGATACCTCCGTTGAGCTCAAGATTAGATTGAGAATGGAGAACTCCCACGCGCCCTCCTGTATTTTTAACAACTTTTATGAAGTCACATAATGTTTTCTTGTATCACATGGATTATTGCTGCCGGCCAATAGTTCAATTTGACAATAAATACGTTTTCGTGGATGAATTCGTTCGTGCCAGATATTAGACTAAATAACGGCAAGCCCACGGAATTCTTATCATTGTTTGACATTTAAAATGAATTCAAAAGATGAAATCGGTCTCAAATTGGAGACTGCAGCCTTAAATTTACAATTGAGGGTGGAGGAGGAAAAAGAATATAATTATATCCATGGATGGATATCGCCTAACAAGGTATTACAACGTATGTTTTTGTCATAATTGGCCGACAGCAATAATCCATGTGAGACAAGAAAACATTATGCAACTTCTCATGAATGGATATCGTTTCACAAGTTTTTACAACGATTTGTGTCAAATTGAACTATTGGCCGGCAGCAATAATCCATTCGAGACAAGAAAACACTATGCGAATTTCCATGAATGGATACCGCTTAACTTGGTTTTACAACGAATTTTATTCTCAAATGGAACTACTGTATTAGCCGACAGCAATAATCCATTGGCGACAAAAAGACTATACAACTATCCACGGATGGATATCAAGCTAGCAACAACGTGAAATCACATTCTTTAAAAAGAAGGTGTCGCTATCCTGAGGAAGTTATCGTTTTAGAAGTGGGAGGGGAATGCCCACTATTGCACGAAACTAAGTCCGCACAAAACCGGATCCAGTGCTTCTTTGAAGGGACACGAGGAAACCTAAGCACGTCCCAATGATATGCTGCACCTGGGCATGTCCGGGGATTCGGATCGTGAGTGTCCTGAAGGAGATATCGTAAGCATAGCCGTCATAGGAGGAGTTGATGACCTCACCAGTGGGCATTGTGACGAGAACATCAATGGCTACAAGACAAAATGTAACACTACGCAGTAATTATATGCAGTGATGTAGTGCTAATTTATGTATTGCCGGAGTGCTGCAGTTCCGGAATGTTGAGCCTCCGTCAAACATTCACGATTTGTGTCCCCGATTCCGCTGTGCGCTTATCACGACTTCAGAAAATTGCCAAATCGCGTAGTGAGATCGCGTACAACGTAATGATATCGCCGTGAACGTAATAAGTAGCGCAAGACGTCGCAAGAGTCGGCATGCTGGCATAATCGTGGAGTGCATCGCAGATTTACAAAAAAAGTTCACGTTCTCGTTGGACGTGCTCAAAACAAGCGTGCGAGGTTTTACGATTTGGCCAGAACGTAGTAGAGCGTATAGTAAGATGGCAGTAAAGGGGCCCTCACACAGGCCTTACAGGATCGTTACGACGTTTACGGCGGCGTTGCGGTGAAAAGTTCCTTGTATCGCCTTGAACATCCTCAACACTTCCTGAACCATTCGTATGAATCCTTAAGCGTCTGGGAGAGGTCGTAATTTCTTACAAGAGTTTTGGTTCAGACCAAAACTCTCGTAAGAAAATTACAGCAGTGCTACGGAAATCGAGACCGCAGCGCTTCCTCAACGCCTCCTCAACGCTTACGCAACTGTCGTAACACCACCGTAAGACTCCGTAAGGTCACCTTAACCACCCACAAGGATTCGTAACAAATTTACCTCTCCCGGTACACTACAGCTGCGTCACGATTCCTGAAGGAAGCTCAGGGTCCCTTACGTATCCTTACGTTTCCTTACGATCCCCTACGGAAGCGTTGCGGTGTGTTAGGTATTAGCAAGAATGTACAGTGATTTCCTTACGAAAGCTGAACGGTTCCTTGCGAATACACTTCGGTTCCTTACGTTTCCTTGCGAGCTGTTACGGCGGCTTTGCGGTGCCACAACGGTCCTTGCGATTCGTGCTTGATAAGTCTTGCCCCCTTGGAAGTCATGAGGGGAGAGCGGGTGGCCCCCTGTTTTTCTATTCTGGGCCGGGAACCGCAAGCAAACGTGGAGGCACCGTATCTCCGTCGTGTATATCCGCCACGAAGCCGTAGCAGTCCGTACGAAACCGTACAAAACCGCTGTGACTCGGAAATATCGTCAACACCACCGTATTTCCCCGGTAGGGTTCCGGAAGGATCACACACGCACCCGGTACGCAATCGCGAGGGTCCGTAGGGAATCGGGAGGTTAACCGTGACGCTACCGTTACGTCCCCGTTACGCAGCTGTAAGAAGTCGTAGGAACCCTTTGTACCAACGTAGCCACAAAATCCTATCCCGGGTGTTCACGATCCGTGGACGTCCGTAATAACGATTTGTTAGTGTGAGGGCCCCATATGATCGTCATTGGCGTAGTGTGTACGTATCAACAGACGAAATCGTCCTGGTCGTGATAATCGAAGCCGTTTACGCAGCGACAACGCCGTCCATTTGTCTGCATAATCAGAACGAATCTACTACGCATCTACTACGATCAACACGAACTCAATACTTGACCGAACGGTTATGGTCGTGTTAATTAAGTGCGTAGTAGCGTCGTAGTAGATCGTATCGTAGTGGAAAACGTACCCGAAACTTAGTGAGAACGCATTGGATCGTCACAGAACGTAGTACACTCGTGATAAGCGTGATAGGTACGTATGATAGGGTGGCAATACATCGTAGGGAATACGCGGCAATTGGAATACTTAGAGTACAACAAACTACTGCAATTTCTCAGTTTTTGTACATATTTTAATCACAGTGGGATCGGGGACGCAAATTGTGAAGAAGTGACCGTCATTAATTGGGGGTTTATTATTGTTTAGTGAGAACGCAGATAGTGTATAATTGTAAGAGAGTGACCCCGCCCTCGGTTGGAGGGGGGAGTAGTTTTGTTTACGCAGTGCAGAAGTCGACTTGGGGGGCATCTTCATAACGCTCCTAACGCAGGCCTGGCGGGACATGGAAGACTTATTAAGCAATGGGTGAAAGACTCGTCAGCCTTTTGCGATTCGCCCACGGGCCATAAATGGTGCCGCATGCAGGCCAAGGCTTGGTTGAACGTGCCTGACCTAGTAAATCCAGTGTGGTCCACGCGAAAGTGAACTCGGTGTTGTTGCCCAAGGTGATGTCCATGAAGAAAGTATCATTCCGTCGCTCGCCGTCGTCCATTAACCACGAGGTACCAATCAGCTAATAAAGATAAATATTGTTTTTTAAATGATCAAAAATGATGTCTAAGTCATGTAGCGGTCAAACCGATCGAGACGATGAAAGAATCTGCAACCCAAAATCCGGTGCAAACTGGTAAAACTTATACTGTCGTTCAAACCCCGATCGCGAGGATTGACCAAGCCGGTGGGAGAATGAACCAGACCAGTGTAACAAAGCCAACTCGGTCCAATAGGGAAGCTCCGTCTAGGTCGAACTCATTATATTGGGTAAAAAAAAATGACATCGATATAAAGCTCTGTTGACACACAGCGTTTTAAACAGAGCAACCCGTCCGACCCTGGCTTCGAGAAACAGAGAGTATCGTCGGTGTTGGTTGAAGGTTGCAACAGGGGCGGATCCAGTATTCTCCAAAAGAGGGGCGTGAAATGTACCAAGCAACAAATAGTTAAGGAACGTATGACAGACCCTAATCACAATTACCGTCTATGCATATAGGCATAATAATCATAGGCTATGATCTGACCTATTAGCATTCTCTTCTCTTTTTAAGTCTCTTCCTCTTTTCTATTCTTTTGGGGGACAGAAAAAGGGGCGTTCACCCCCTGTGCAAAAAGCGCCGCACTCTCTGTCCTACCACATTGCCCTCGTTATTTATTCAGCTTCGTCATTTTTACCAACATGTCAGGTTCAAGTGATCAGGTTCAAGAATCTAAGAGCGAACAGCAGCAAGATTTGACCGCGTTAATGTTATCAATCGCCCCGATGTTGAACAGCCCGGCCGTCTTGCATGATTAGTGCAATGTGAATGCGGTGTAATCGTCGGCATGATTTGTTAAGGCGGTTGCAACGAAACGTCCCACTGATTTTAAAAGGAGGCAATTAACCCAGACAATAAAGCTCAGCGAGGCCCGGTAGAGACCGGTAAACCCGGATCACACGTTTCTTTCTGAGTACGGTGCACACAGTGTTATAACCACGTGCGACGTCTACAGCATAATCACCTGGACGCGCTTTTCGCTGTCTATGACGTCACCCCTCTCCATGGTTGCAGCGAAAGCTTCATACAGGGTATTTGAACCGGGTTCGTTGGAGTAGAAGTAGGATTTACCGCCTGGAATTGCATGCATTCAGGAGAGCAAAACTGATTAATTATACAAACTTGCTAGATATCAAACTGATCGGAACACTATACATCAGCTTTGCCAGGAGATTGAATTGCATGCATGTCTCTTTCAACGGGGTGTACTCTTAGGGTGGGTGCACCATAGGTTTGGGTGTACCCTATTTCACCCTAGGGGTGGGTGTACCTTATTCGTGGGTGAACTCTATGGGTTGGTGCACCATAGGTCTGGGTGAACTCAATGGGTGAGTTTACCCAAAGTCTGGGTGTACCCTAGGTCTGCGTGTACCCGATGGGTTGGTGTACCGTAGGTATTGGTGTAGCCCAGATATGAACGAGCCTATGTCTGGGTGAACCCTGTGGGTGGGTATACTGGGTCTGGGTATACCCTAGGTCTGGTTGTACTCGAGGGGTGGGTGTATCCTAGGTATGTGTGCACCCTTGGTCTGGGTGTAACCTATGTGTAAGTGTGCCCGAGGGGTAGGTTTACCATTGGGGGGTACCCTATAGGTATGGGTGTAGCCTAGGTATGGGTGTACCTGTATTTACGGAAAGTAATACCATGTCGCTCTCAGCCAGTTGAGTAAATGCCAGCGTGTCCACAATAACACCAGACTCAACTACTTCGTCCATTACGTCTAAAATGTTCGGTTCAACATTCTCCTCCCCGTCGCTAATTAATAGGATAATGCCTCCAATCGGGTCTCCACCTCCAACAGACAACACCTGGGAAAACATTTCATAATTATACGAACTCACAAATTTGAATATAGTGAGCCATATACTATAGTTTTTGGCTCCGTTGATCCATTAAATATGCTTTACTTTCACTACACAAATAAAATGATATATCTAACGGTAATAATAATTTGTTGCCCGGCCCAAAAAAGTCATCACCTGGATTTAACCAGCCTTCCAATTGATAGTGCAAATTAATATGTTTCAGCTGGCAACAAGTTACCTAGCCCTACACTCTAAAAACATCATGGTCAAATTTGACCAGGATAGTTGACCAGGAGTGCGGTCACGGGTCCTCCGACGCATTCATGGTCATTGTAACCAAGAAATCCTGGTTAAGTTATTTCACCAGTTTTCCTGGTGGAGTGACCAGGAATTCCTGATAGAATTATTTAACCGGGAATATGTTAATTTCACATTATTTCTGGTCATATTCACCAGGATAATTCAACCAGACAATAAACCAGGAAACGATCGAAATGACCAGGACTCCATGTCGTTTATTTCACAGTGACGACAAGTTCCAGTCTTGCAACTTTTGCTCAAATTTCTCAACGCAAAAACAGTAGCAATTTAGCAAATTAGGCTAGGCCTAAAATTCACGTTGGGATACAATGACGCGAACTAGGCCTAAGTAATACTAGTAATACTAGTTTTGGACCGCACATCGCGCATACTATACTATACTATACGTGTACGTATGTACGTGTACGTGACTAGACTTTCATGCATGCAGCTGAAGTATATCCGGCGCACTGCATGCACTGTACATGCACGGAGTGCATGCATGCTCTGCATAAAGGTTGATTCTCACTGAGTTTTTTCCATCCGTTGACGTGCGTGATTTGCATCCGTCCGTCGATTTTTGTCCGGT
>JAVCKS010051559.1:0-10034 GCA_032273685.1 Pteraster tesselatus
CTCAGCAAGTAATATTTTAAGGGAAGCTTTCTACCATAATTATCTTCAAACCCTGTAAGTTTAATGTAAATCTGTGATATTTTGTTTTTTGCATCTTACCAGAAGTACAGACGTCCTTTAAACAAGCCATGGTTTGATAAGATTCTACATCAGTACATACCGGTAGTGAAGAAGATATGCACTTGGAATTGGACCAATTAGGACATGCTAAGCAAGCAAATCTGCGATTTGAGTGATTAGAATTTGCATGCTCTGGGCCCAATTTCATGGCTCTGCTTACAGCAGGATTCCGTGCTTACAGGTGGCTGTCAATGCACAAATCTTACGGCTCAAAACACCACTGAGTATAGATCCATGCTAACAGGCTCCATAAAATTGGCCCCAGGTCAGTTGATGTACCAATCAGATTCCTATGTTTCCGCTCCCCGGTTCGCATGTTCCCTGGGATTATGTTAGGATTATTGCTTTTATCAAAAGTACAAAATAAATAAAAAATAAAAGGTAGCAATACGAGCATTTTAAAGTTCCCCAAACCTTACAATATTGTTTTTTTCGTTTGTTTATGTACAATTGGCAACATTTACATATAAACAGTGAAAACTGTGTTTCACTGAAACGACAATCAAGTTAAAATGCATTATTTACAATTAAGTATAATATATATTCATATATTTTATTCGTTTCAAATAAAATATTTTTAAAAATCGGTGGGTGTTATATCCCTCGATAAATGGTCGAGAAAAATCTGTTTAAAAATATCTTGCAAATCTGTGATTTCTAAAAACAACAAATTCTATATCCCTTTTCGTCATCCGTCGCGCTACTTAAAAAAAAAACCAAGAAATTACAAAAGTTTATTAGCGCAAAAACCAACGCCTAACCTATACAATAATAATTTACAACTAACTATCAAATTTTCACCAATTTCTCACCAACAAACAGATCACCTTGATTTTGGCAACGAAGAAAGTTATTTATATGAAAAGGTCACACGATAATAGACTCCTTTGCAGAACAGAGTCACATGCCTGGTTACTGCACATGCGAAGCCATAGGCAGCAAGCATCCCAGCTGAGAATAGCGCGAGGGATAAACATGCCTATTCCAAGACCAACAAAATTGCATTCTAGTCTGCTATTTTGTGTCTTTGAATATGCATATAGAACTCCCACTCGGCCCTCTATTGGCAAAAGGTACCTCCGAAAACTGTTTTTTTTGTTTTTTTTTGAAAATGCTATAAATGGTTTCATTACCCGACAATTTTATGCCGAACTATTCGAATACCCCGCCACTTGCTATTTCATGACTGGTCTGGTATCACTGCAATTGGCATAGTCATGTGAAGGCTGGGTACAAGAGGTATTTTTTAGAAAGGGACGTGGTGGCGGGGTATTCTATAGTTATTCCCACTTTGATTGTAAAACGTAGGGTAGTATTACTGCTAGAAAGAGCGCATGCAATTACCCTATAATTGCTATTTATCTCAAAATTGAGATATTTTTGCCATAATCAGGCCGCAGTACCCTCACTTCTTTGATAAATGACACTTGCGGCATGGCGGCGATATGCAGTATATCTAGTCATGTGACTCGGTCCTGCAAAGGGCCTCATTCAGAAAATGGTCTGCGGCTGGGACCAGATATTCATAGCACTACTTGGTTTATATAGTGCAGGGTAAGCACAAAATATCATACACAAATAGGCTTAAGAAAAAATAGATTGTGCAGCTCATATTAACTTTAGGGATTTTCCGAAAAATGCTAAAATAAAATGGGTTCCTGATGCCTCGACGGTGATAAATCAACATCGTCATTGGCAACCGTAAAAACGTCACGAAAAATATGATGTAGTAATCATAATTTACCTCCAATAGTAGGATACATGTTGCTGTAAATATCTGGGGATGTGTGGTTTGCACAAACAATCCGGTGGAATTATTGATAAATGTAAGGATAACAGTATTTGTAATAATTTAACTAAATGTGTAATTGTTAATAATTAGGATGGATGTGGTTAACCGCAGTAAATCCTATACTAAATACAGCCGTAATTATTGGCACAAACACAAAAACCATTATAAACATAGTATAATAATTTAACTTCATGTAAATAATGTGCAATTACACCAGGGATGTTTGGGTGTCGACCACGGAGGTAATCCTCACGTTGTGGCGGTCATCATGGTCACCAGCATGTTGACGTTATCCGCATTGACAGGGGGCGGAGATTGCTTGGTGGGGACGCCGAATACTGCCTTGGGGGGCTGGAACAGACCCCCCTCCTTGGTGATTTTGGACAGGGGGAGACGCTCCGCCACGTCGTGTTGTCTTTTCCTCCTAAAAAAAAAAGAAGAGCAGCGTTCATCAAACTTAAATTACCTTACATGTATGTGGGACATCCTCCGGCCAGCCGTCTGTTTCAAGCCCAAACATTGACCCTTCGCTACCAAATTGTTTTTAAGAATAAGGCTAATGAGAACCAGTTATTTGCAGGTATTCAATACAAGCAACACTGACTGGTATCCGTGCCGAATATTTTCGTCGCCTTTTGGCGCCAATGGTATCGAAAGGGTTAAACGTGAAAATAAACAGACAAATTTCCACGGAGAAGGAAAAAGAGACCAAATTGTTGTTAAGAATAAGGCTAGTGAGAACCAGTTATTTGCAGGTATTCAATACAAGCAATACTGACTGGTATCCGTGCCGAATATTTTCATCGCCTTTTGGCGCCAATGGTATCAAAAGGGCTAAACGTGAAAATAAGCAGACAAATTCTAATTTCTGTTTGCTTTTAAACCAGGGAGAAGGAAAAAGAGATTGTAAGCTTGTTTTGGTGATGCAAAGTTTAGAATTTGTATAGCTCTAATCCGTGCATCGAATGACGACGCAGATTATTTCAGCTCCGACAACGAAAAAAATACTCCCTTACGATTGCAATCCGTGACTGAGCACCTCGCTCATCAGGCCCGGTTTGAGTTCGTCGTCGACGCTGTTCAACTCGGCCAGCAGCGTGGGGATGGTGACGCCGGGGAACTCCATCCGGAATCGGAGCATGGTCTCCATCTGGAGGGTGGACGTCGAGCGGAGCAGGGGCATCTTCATGAGGACCTTGGCAAAGAGGTGGGTGTCCTTGTCCTCTCGACGGACGATCTCTCGCCTCAGGCACTCCAGGACCTTCTCCTGGAGGTCTTCCACCTGCTTGGAGTCCTTTAGTCCCCCTCGATCTTCGGACAAGAAGATGAGTATTTAAAAGTATTTTAAAACGCTCCCTGGTAGCTTAGCCGGAGGAAAAAAAAAAAATGCTACTTCAAAAGCTGAAGCTTGAAAATAAATATAATCAAATTCTAATTTCTGTTGAGTCCTTCAGTCCCCCTCGATCTTTGGACGAGAACGAGTTTCGAAGATGAGTATTTATTAAAAGTATTTTAAAACGCTCATTGGTAGGTTAGCCAGTGTGAAAACAAATTTATGGCTTAAAAGCCCAAGCTTGAAAATAAATATATTCAAATTCTTATTTCTGTTGAGTCATTCAGTCCCCCTCGATCTTCAAACAAGAACGAGTTTTGAAGATGAGTGTTTATTAAAAGTATTTTAAAACGTTCATTGGTAGGTTAGCCGGGGTGGGGAAAAACTAAATAAAAATAAATGCTACTTCAAAAGCTCAAGCTTGAAAATAAATATATATTCAAATTCTAATTTCTGTTGAATCATTCAGTCCTGCAATGATCTTCAGACAGGGAACGGAACAGACGAACCCTTATTAAAAGGTAGCTCAACACAACAAATCCATTTTTGATAACCTACGCCCATCTGCGACAACATTACTTATTTATATAGACAAGGTCTAGACTTGTGAACAAATCTCTTCTCTGAAGAGTTTGCAATGGACAGAAATATTTATAGTAAGATGATATCAGGTCTAGAATATTTTTTAAGACTTGAAAAAAAGCTATTAACCCTTTCATTACCAGTGGCGAGTATACAGGACAAAAAGAATTGGCATGGATACCAGTCAACGTTGCTTGCATTGTACACAATTAGCTGGTTCTCACTAGCCTTTTTCTCAAAACAATTTGGTAAGGAAAGGGTTAACAACGCTCCCAGGTAGGTTAGCTGCTGGTTAGACCTATCCTCCACACCGTTCCCCTTTCATCGGAAAAAACTCACCTCCACTCATGACGGTGATGGCAGCAAACAGCCCCACCTCTATGTCACTCAGTCCCAGCTGGTGGAACCCCGAGCAGAACTCAAAGATGTGCCTCCAGAGGTCCTGGCAGGCCATCTTGTCCAGGAAGGCCCTGGTCAGCACACAGTCAGGCCCCAGGATGATGAGGTGGTCATTGCTGACCATGACAGGGGTCAGGTAGATCATCCACACCTCAAAGAAACTGTGCTTGAGGAGTACCATCTGGTCCTCCTATTGGAGATGATGGGGAAAGATCATTACGTGGGGTCTTGAGGGGGAGGGTCTTGAGGGGGAGGGTCTTGAGGGCAGGATCATGAGGCAGAATCTTGGTGTGGGAAGAGCTGCACGAGTGCTGGGGTGAGGGGGTAGGGCTTCGGAAAATGAGATTGCCATAGAATTCAAAATAAACAAGGAAATATTTCATTAATAAGATTCATTCATCTTCTGCTGTAACATCAGGAATCCTAGTAAGCACTTAGCAAAGTCCACCACCCTCTACATTACCCAACCTGCTGTAACGTCAGGAATCCTGGTAAGCACTTAGCAAACTTCACCACCCTCTACATTAACCAACCTGCTGTAACGTCAGGAATCCTGGTAAGCACTTAGCAAACTCCACCACCCTCTGTATGCACGGCATGATGGCTTCGCAGAAGACCTTCCACGTGAAGACCTTACTGCAGGAGCGCTCCTCGGGGAGCCAGTTGGAGTAGTTGACGGAGGGAGGGATGTTGAGGTCTTCACCAGAGTGGAGCCTCATCTAATGTGTAGGGTTGGACGAAAATTGATGGAAAGAAAGAATAGGATCAATATTGGATCGTTTCCAGTGGTACGCTCACACTACCCGTTCCCAGTGGTACCAGCACACAGCCCATTCCTAATAGTACCCACACACCACCCATTCTCTTGGTACCCACAGACCACCCATTCCCAGTGGTACCCACACATAGCTTGTACCCAGTGGGACCCACACATTGCCTGTTCCAAGTGGGACCCACACACTACCCATTCCCAGTGGTGCCCACACACCGTCTGTTTGCAGTCATACCCACAGACCACCTATTACCAGTAGGAACCACATACTGCCTGTTCCCAGTCAGACCCACACACAGCCCATTCCCAGTGGCACCCACACCTCACCCATTCCCAGTGGCACCCACACCATCATCCCTATCCCTTTTCCTTACCATTATTTTTTCCCGTTGTCGCAGAAGTACGGCCACCTTCTCCCTGGTGTACTCGCACGACATGTTGTGGGCCTGCAGCACGGCCTGGGACAGCGAGTAGATCTCCATGTCGTGCTGTTCCCTGGCCTCCCGCTCAGCGGCCGTCTCTGGACGCGACGACAACCGTTTGATCTCATCCATGTTATTCTGTTTGACCCGCTTGGAGTAACGACCGATTCTAACCGCTAAAATGTCATTACAAATAAAATAAAAAAATGTTGATACTGAGTAGATTGTTTACCTCTTTCCCTACAAGCGGCTTAAACTCATCGGACTTCTCATATCACTCACTGTTCTTTAATAATATAAATTGTTATTTTGACATACACCCTAAAGTGTTCTCAATATATGTTATAATTACATGTACCTATGTACATAATGTATATTTTCTATTTCTTTGTAAAATGTTGCTTAATGTAAATATATTAATGTAAATAGTGTAATGTAAATACAAAATGGTTTTAATCAGGACCTCTTGGGAGACCAGTACATTGTTTTGAAATAGTTATCCAGAATAAAGATTGAATAAACAAACAAACAAAAAAACTCACATGGAATTGATGAAGATTGTGTACCAAACAAACGGTCTATAGATTTGTCTTGTGGTTATACACGTAGCTACTATTTCTGACAGCCATTTGATTGTAAATTCCATAGTCAAATAGTTCCTTTCAGGACCAACATAATTTGTTGTTTTCTCAAATTCCAGGATGTATACACTCACACCAAAAAAAAATCATCACCCTATTTTTCACAAATTTCTCAATAGCGGGCGAGTTATTGCATTGACAAACAAGAACACAGGCCAAAAATCTGAAACCATCCGAATAAAGAACTAATTCTTATTTCGAGCCCATAATTTGCATCGCCCGTGGACATAAACCACTGTTTTACAAACAATACAGCGAAGTGAGAAAGTCACACATTGAGTTCAACTTTCAGTCACAGCATGCGGTTTCTCGGACGTTGTTCACATTGACGGTAAAGAAACAAATTTGAAAAACTTGATTACGGTAAAGAGACAAAATAATTTGAAAAAATTGATGACGGTAAAGAGACAAAATAATTTGAAAAAATTGATGACGGTAAAGAGACAAAATAATTTGAAAAAATTGATGACGATAAAAACAAAAATTAAAAAAACCAACAACAACAACAACTTAACAATTTAAGATATCCTTGTATTTTATGTTGTCCTTAGCAACAATAATCTAGCCCTCCGACACCGATGAACTTCAACAAATCAACCGTGGTATCAGCAGGAAATAATCAAACACAAACAGTCAACTGCCAAATTGTGTATTCACAGGTAATCAATGATTCTTTATCTTTGAAATCTTTCCAAATCAAAGCCCAAATGATGCCGCTCTTCCCAGCCCTGACCCTAAAATCAACCCAACGTTACGCTGAAGGTCCCTGACACCAATTGACCTTTCAAGTTAATACATATCCACAGATGACATCATTGCGGACCGCGGCTTAAGCTGTCTGACAGAGGTTCCAGACGTTGAAGCACTCGTAGAAATAGCCAGCCATGTTTTAAAATCATTAGAATGTACATACAGTACATTTTCGATAGCTTGGACAGAAATAGATTGATTATAATTTCGTGTTAGGTAGGGGGAACTGAGGACTACATGTACGCCTACTGTTCCACAGTAGAGAACCAGGTCGGGGGCACTACGGTATCATAAGACAGACAAGTGAACAGTCCCGTTCTAATGTCTCCCGGGCGATTTGTGAAACAGCACGGGGACACACACACACACGCACACACGCACACACCCACGTTTGTAACAGCCTGCAATCGTGGTCGTCCCATTGTTCTCCCGGTATTCCTCTTTTGTTTCTACTCTAATAAATTACCTGAGCTCCCGTTGCTTTTGTACACGATTTACAATCGTGGACCTTTTGTCAATCGTGGACCCATTGTTTGCTTTCCAATTCTTTTGTTCGACGTCCACGATTGCAGGCTGTTACAAACGCACAAACACACGCACGCACGCACGCGCGCACACACTATCACACAGCCTGACTTATGGGGTACTGCATAGTTCCACCTATTGTACACGTTATAACTATTTATTTCTTTTCCTAGTTCCTTCTTTTCAAATTACCTTGTATTAGGGATACCAATATTTCTAAAGCCGACTGGTGGGGTTGCATTATACTCCTTGTATTACCCTCTTAACTAGTACCCCATAAGTCAGTGCATGTAAAAAAAACACACACCCACACACAGAAGTGTGTAAACGTCGGCAATCGTGGACGTCCCATTGTTATCACGAGATTCCTCTTTTGTTTCTACTGTAATAAATTTCCTGAGCTCCCGTTGCTTTTGTACACGATTTACAATCGTGGACCTTCTGTCAATCGTGGACCCATTGTTTGCTTTCTAATTCTTTTGTTCGACATCCATGATTGCAGGCTGTTACAAACGCACACACACACACACACACACATTCATGATGTATGTATGATATATGTGATTGTCCCATACAGTTTTCCATATATTATAATAGAATAATATAGTCACTGTGTGGTCGTGTGAGCCTTTTTGTGAGTACAGAATGGCTAATGGGCCATCTGGTTATTATCATAGACAACAGATGTACATATACATATACGTAGCAGCCATTTTAGTTGGAGTTGCAGTCAGTGGAAATAAATCAGTCTCCACTTAACGATAAATAATTTGTAGATTTATAAATCTTAGTTTATTCTCTACACATGTATGACATGTTAGCACTTTTTGTATAATATTAATAGCGATAAATCGTGTACAGTATTACATTTTTCATTAATGTTTAGCCATGTGTATTTTGTATTTGCATAAATTAGTGATTATTTTGAGGTCAGTAAAGCAGTATGTTACATTATTTAGTCTCCAAACAATGTACGAGTATAGCTAGCTGTACTGCAAAACAAATAGTTTTTCAATATCTACTTTGTTGTCAATTTGACAAAGATAGAACCTTTTTTGGTTGATTTGAAATAAAGGCTTTGTGCTCCTATTTATGTAAGGAAAGTTTGACTGACTGTTACGTTTGTAGTTATATTAGCCTAGAAGGTTTCTGCTGTTTTAGCTAAAGTGTGCCAATTGCTTTAGATTGTTTCAATATTGGGTTTGTCTTTGTATAATCTGTCCAGGTAGACGGGATTAGCACAAAGGATAACGTTTCTAATTTAGAATTATAGAGTTCTTGTGAACTACTAGAGGTCCAATTATCAAACCAGTCTGCCTATTTGTGGAGCTGTTACAGTTTACACGTAGACCATCTCAATTTAAACTGAACTGTGTTCGATTCTCCCTGCACACTATCCTGCAACGAGTATGACTATCAATATTTGAGGTTAGCTGGCTAAATAGCTCCAATGGACACAGATATTTTAGCAGGTCAGTCAAAGACTAGTGTTATTTGGACAGCAAGGATCTCAGGTCATCTTAGAAGCCTAGCTAACAGCTTGTAGTTACAGCAGAAGTGTCTTGGAAGATGTGTCATAGCTGGTTTAATGCAGGTATTTTTACACAGGTAGGAATTAATGAATTGCTGGTAGTTAATCTTAGTTTTCAGTCCGTTTGCGAATGCACAGCTAGTCAGAATAGTTAATGGAGAATTAGTCTTGACAGCATAGTTTAGATGAGTTTCAAACAATTCCTTGATTTTAATCAATGCTCCAATGATCTATTGTTTCTCATACTGTAGGAGATTGTTAAGAAGCTAAACGAATATTTAAGTTTTCCAATTTTTTGATATGTTTTCTAGTGAGTTTTTAAGATGTCTTTTTATTCTAGATTTAACACAATAATTTTTTTTAACTATTAATATATACAAAGATTACAAAGATTGGTACGACATTTACTTCTCCAATAATGATCTTTCTAGATCACTAGTTCAACAAATTGAAAGTGATGTTTTTCAATCTTGTCATGTTTTGTCTATATTGTCGAGTACAGGTTCCAGCCTTAACCTTTGAACTGTGCAAAACTAGAAGAATTAATTGCTACATGATGCATGTCTCCAGCTTCAGTGATCTTGAAGATGTAAGTTGGAGTGAACAGAAGTCCGGTAAGTAGACTAGTGAGGAGTCCAGTCAGTTGACTAGTGAGGAGTCCAGTCAGTTGACTAGTGAGGAGTCCAGTCAGTTGACTAGTGAGAAGTCCAGTCAGTTGACTAGTGAGAAGTCCAGTAAGTAGACCTGTGAAAAGTCCAGTAAGTAGACGTGTGAGAAGTTCGGTGAGTAGACGTGTGAGAAGTCAAGTAAGTGGACTAGTGAGAAGTCAGGTAAGTAGACTAGTGAAAGTCAGGTAAGTAGACTAGTGAGGAGTCAGGTCAGTTGACTAGTGAGGAGTTCGGTCAACTGACTAGTAAGTCAATTGACTAGTGAGGAGTCCGGTCAGTTTGCTAGTGAGGAGTCCGGTCATATTGTGCCTATGATAATCCCCCTTATTTCTGTGGTAACTGAGTGAATGAGAAATACTTAGTAATAAGCGTACAAATCCTGTTACTGTTAGTGGTTACTTACTCCAGGTATAGAATGGTTTAATATGCAAGCCAAGTTTGGCACACATCTATCACTATTGAACAGAGTCAGTCCGTTGAACGTGTCCAGAAGCGTGCA
>JAVCKS010051570.1:0-10032 GCA_032273685.1 Pteraster tesselatus
CCCCCCCCCCCCCCCCCCCAGGACAGTATTTGTTCAAATTGGCGGGGTTTTTTTCTGTTTTAATTTCCGTTGTTATTCATACATGCAAATTCATAATGTGAAAGACATGTTTGTTTTTTTAAGAACTGTTTACTTTGAATTGTGCCTTTCTTCAATTTCAGTTTTCCATGTTAATTATCCTCCGATTGAAAAGAATCTGAAATACCCAGAAATGTCATTACCAGAATTTGTTTATGTGCTGTGAGTGTATGCAGGCTCAATAATAATAATATTATTATTTAATAATAAAACACCGGATGATGATTTCTATAAACTGCAGGAAATTATCGGTCAGAGTCACAACAATTGACTGATAATTTCCTGCAGTTTATAGAAATCCACATTGAGAGTCATCATCTGGTGTTTTATTATTAAATAATAATATTAATATTATTATTTTATTGATAAATCCGTGCAGACAGAAATCCTCTACATGAACCAGAGTGAATAGAATGCTTATGAATTTTACACTAAAACCAACGAGACATATACATATATGTACATGCATGCGCTGTGAGGAACAACGTAGATCACATGTTAAAGATGACTTTATGGGACAGGAAAAGGGATTTGTGACATCGCTGACTGAGACAATTAAGTTGGGCGATATCAAGTATCCCAAACCTTGTGGATAGTTTCCTTGGGGAGAGGAGGACATGACTTGGATCGGATATTTAAAGGATGCGCGGCCATTTTTGACAGACGGATAATAATTGCCATATAAATCAACCGTACAAATGTTACATTGCCCCTAAGAGTGGGTTTACCAAAAACTTGAATGAAGAATTGCTTCTAAACTTAGTTTTAGAAGTGATGACTTGGGTCTCTAGGAGGATACAGTTATAGCCTACCACTGGGATGTGCATCTTAATACTTTGAGACAGTGGCGGATACAGTTGCACAGCCCACCATTACGTTCTGTATTGTATCCTTTGAGAGAAGGTGGTTGATACAGTTATAGCCTACCACTAGGGTCTGTACACACATATGACATACACCCTAAATGATATTTCCGAATCAGTTTCAGGGTTAGGGTCAAGGTTGTTAGTGTTTGGTAAGTTGGTAGCTGAGAGGTAGGAATATAGGGTTAGGGTTATAGAGTTTTAGGGTTGTAGGGTTAGAGTTTTAGGGTTGTAGGTTAGGGTTATAGGGTTAGGGTTATAGGGTTAGGGTTATAGGGTTACGGTTAGGGTTGTTAGTGTTTTGGTAAGCTAGTAGCTGAGAGATAGGGTTTGGTAGGGGTTGGGGGTAAGGCGTTGATTCAACTCGGGACTGTTTCTACTAACCAATATTTTGAAATACTAAATGACAACAACGCTAACCCTAACCCTACACCTAAGCCAAATATATAATTCGCAAACATCGCAGTGGTTCGGTATATATTTCTGATTTTAAGCGGATGTGTTGACTGGCTAATTGGTACACACGACTGGACAATTGTGTTCAGTATCTGCTGAAGATCAAGCAATCCTTGCCCAATACTACTTAAGAAAAACAGGACGGATGGCTCAATAGTGATTAGTGCTAACTAGATTTGACATCACTGGATTAACTGCCTCAAACCATTACATCATCATACAAAATATAATATTCACAAGACAAAAAAAAACCAAAACGCAAATATTGGTTACGTTGCTGTTTTTAATATTATTTCAATAATATTAATTTTTTTAATAATGTCCCAATTTACAGACAGATCATAACTATATTTACATATACATTCATATTCATACACTAGTTAGTATGAAACCTGCTATGCAAAAATGAGTCGTGAAACCTTTATTTGAGTTATATAATAATTTATCCAAGCATCCAATGTCTATCAAAATAAAGCTGGTATTGCACTCATTCCAGCCATATATATGAAACTAAAATAAAGTTTTCCACGACATGCGACTCATGTTTGCAGAACGGGTGACATAATGTGTCTTTGGTAACGTAGTACTGCGATCGCGTATGATAAACCTCTACACCATAAAATAAATTAAAATAGACAGCTTACTAAATTGTCATTAAAATTGTACAAATTGCAGTTTTACTGCGAATTGAATGCCATGATCGTGTATAATCTAGTTAATTACTCGGCCCAGGCTAGCTGCATACTGAGACGGCACGGCAGAAAATCAAATCAATTTCTTCATTGCCTTGTTGGTAATGTATGCTTGGCCTGTTGTGGCTATTGAAATGCACTGCTTTAATTTATAGACAACAGCATGTTTCATTGTACTCTTAATATTTGCATTAGAGATACTATCAAATAGTAGTGTGGGGCAGTCCTTGATTTCTACAAGATGTGAATAAACAAAGGGCCCCACAAGATGACAGACTCCGAGTATCCAGCATCTGGCGGGATTCAAGTTTTTACCTAGATGGATAGATCCCATCTGGGTCATATGAGAAGACAAACAGACCCGATGAGCAGCCTGTTGTGGACTCACTTTTAGCACCGACACACTTAGAACCCTTATCATGTCTAGTAAAGAGATTTTGATGTTAACATCTCAAAATATTGCCCCATGGGTTCATTTGGCGGCCGTCTTTGGATTGATGCTGGGGCACATGGTAAAAACTGAACAGTTTTATTTTTTTCTTGAATACGAACAACACAGGGAGACGAATGACGTAATTCATCTATACAATTTTCGACACCGAGAATCCATTGCAAGATGGTGGATTTGATGATTCAAGCAGTCTTTGAACTTTAAAAATTGAAAAAGTGGCTACCTTTTCAACAAGTTCTCTGATGCAATTTTAACAAAGCTGCATTGTTTGATCAAAATATCGTATCATAACGTTTTGGCGAGTCAAAATGTTTTCTTTATTTACTAGTTGTTATTTTATTATTTGTCTCGTAATTTTATTTCTTCTTTTTCCCCCACGCACGCCGACCTCAACCCAAGATGGCGGCAAATTAATACTTGGAGCTATTAACGTCAACATTTGTACACTATTTAGGGTTCTCAGTGTTGCTGCCAAAAGTTAAGTCACAGGGTGTTCTGCCAGACCACTTTGCACAGTCTAGGATGGCCACTAGCAAACAGCGGCCAAACTTGTGGGGCAGGTCTTCATTCCTTCCTCCAATGCTCTGACATGGACACGATCAAACCTTTGTGTGTAATATCTCAGATGCTATTTGACAGGGTATCTTGGATTGCATTGACAGTCTAATAGTACTGTAGCTATGGTTGTGCATACATTGAACAGGTTACCAGACACAATATGGGCATTTATGAACCAGTACAAAGAGTTTAGTCTTCAGCTATTGCATGGTGCTATATGGTATCAAGCCACATCACTTCAAGCTCCTGCGAGCTTCACTTCTCTATAATGTTAAAAGTTGCATGTCTGAGTACTATATACGTTTTCTGTTAACAAAACCTTACCACTCGCATTAATAAAGATTTAACAAAGATTTTTCCTACTCCATTTGTTAAAACGTTCCCAAATTAAAAATTCACAAGCACCGACAAATTACAAATAAGGCGAAGACTCGTTGTACATAATAATTATTTCAGTCACAAATAAAGCAATTATTTTGTGATAAATTAAACGAACAGATCAACCAACACACAAATGACCGGTAGTCGGTCACAACCATCTAGACCCTATACAGAATATTGTCCATCTTTGTGGGACCAGTCATCTAGCAAAAAATGTACACATGCCCCAATGAACCATAAACCAGGCAGAATAGCAGCCACCTAACCCTAACCCTAACCCGGCCCATGGGCATCTACAGCACCACAGGAGACAAATGTCTGCCCTGAACCGCAACAACTACAACCTTTACTGGTGCGGCGGAGGGGAAAAACGGACGTTTTGGTTCTTGGCTTGGCATCCTTGACATAATGCCCCACTATTTGATTGTCTATAGACCAGTGGTTCCCTCTATCATGGGGATCTCTCAGAACATGTTCCAAGTATTCACAGACCCCTACGTCTGAGTTTTCTCATCAGCAATATTCCCTCAAGGTTCACTGGCCCCAGGGAACCACTGGTCTGTAGCACACCCATGTTTTCCCACCATCAGATCACGAACACAATTTTAAAGCACCCGATTCATTGTCATCATGCAAGGTAATAATTTTTTCCCCCGGCTAAAAAACAATCAATAAAAATGTAAAAAGCATAAAATATATATTCATTTTCTGTACATGGCGGTGGTACATGTATATAAACTAAACACAAACACGGCATTAATATAAAAAAAACTACGCACAATCTTTTGTCACAAAAATGAAACAATCTTTCACCAATGAACTCGAACACAACTGATTACAGTTGGTGGGACAGAGAACTGCACTCCGTGAAACTGTCAGAGAAACTAACTTCTTCTATTCACCACCTTTCTTCTGGGATTTTCCCTCCTACTTCTACTTGTAAAACTTCATCATCTTCTGGGCACTAACTAGGTTTCTTTTAGTTACAGATTACGCAAGCTTCCGATATTTTGGGATTTCTTTCTGACACACCGATTGATTTAAATTTGAGGAGCGTAAGCGCTTGACAGCAGAGAATGTTTGCGGCGTTACCTCATGACAACCCAGCTTATGGGATTAATATTTTGACTGGCGATTGCTTCGAAAACAGTTGTCTAAGTTAGTCAATGTACGAGGTATATTATTGTCCGTGATTGCAACAAACCTATCTATCTGTGAACCTAGGGGGCAGCGCACTTACTACGTGACACATATCTACATTCCCTCGTGTCACCAAGTGTTCTTTTCGAGCAACATCGACTCGTGACTCAAACGGGTAGAAAACTGTTTTTGTTGCCTGTTTACATTGCATAACTAGATTACATGTGGAATGCCCGTTCTCATAGTCAATACTCCAATTGATACACAGAACCTTGTGCACGATGAATATTTGCAATCAGGCGATCGAACCGTACAACGACAGTACAATTGTACAGAATATCAAAACAACGCTACCGAGATTTAGCAGAGATTTCATTCAATATTCATAATTGAGCTGAATTGAGGGCACCTCCCCCACCCTCTGATGAATTTGGTGCAGTGAAACATTTAACTGTAGTTGACATCAGTGATGATAGAGGACATTTAAAGGATAGGATGAGGCCTTCGCATGGCACACGAACAGTATGGGAGCAAAAGAAATGTAAATTGATGCGATTTTGAACGAATATTTTCCCATGACTGAAAGTGGAAACATATGCACACCCGTGAAGGGAACCTAGAGTTCCCTGAACTAATTTCCAGGTTTTGGAATTTTGAGACGTTCAACTGAGAACACAATTCATTTCCCCCCGTGATAGTTAGCAAACACATTTCCCACATGGTCCCAAAACTCACTTTACACATTGCTCAATGTGAAACATCACAAATCAGTTCTCAATTAAACGTTTCACTCTATATCCCTGTATCACCCACAATCATAATAAATGTTGTTTAAATTTGTTTAAAACTGCTTTCAAAATCATTTTCGCATAATTATTTGCTACAAAAGTGAATACAGCGTTAATCAACTTAGAGAAAATTGGGCTAAAAATAAGGAATCAAGATGTTTTTTAAACAATAGGCAGTGCTTTCCTCATGTTTTGTCTGCTACTCTTAAAGGGAACTTTTGGTAGGGTTAAAGGTGACCAGTTAAAACTAGATGCTTTTCTGCATTTTCCTTAGCAAGAAAAAGATGGTGAAAACATGGGATACAATCCTCTACATAGTAAAAAAAACAGAAAACGGTTTGTATGCCAAGACAATAAAAAGAAGTCATACATTTTAGTTAATTATTTCGTACTGTGCATGGACGGTGCGGTATATATTTTGTTTCACCATTGGTTGTCGTTTTTGTGCGATTTCAGCAGAGTTCTACGTGCTACTGTAGACGCAGTGGAATTTTCAGGCAGTCAGTCAGTGCGGCCCGTATCAAACTAGAATTGGTCGTGAAATTTTCACAATACTGGAAACTGCAGTGCATTTGCGGGCATCGTAGTGCGGCCCATGCAGGCAATGTTCTGCCGTGAAAAAATTACCTCTGTGAGGTTCGTATCGGTTTGTAAAGAGGAACATTATCATTCAACTCCTGAAGAAACAATGACATGACTGTGAATAATCTGTGCAATGAACTTTGAACCTTACTTCCTCCACTGTTCCAGTGGAAACACTGCTCATATGAACAAGCAATTATCTCGATAATCCGATGGACATAAAACCTACCCACCACATGAAAGGAACGAGCACAGGTATGGAAATCTCCATTAGAGTTTCCCTCCAGGTGGCAGCATCTGCGAGAGCCAGTCACATATAGACCGCCCTCGTTTGTCCCAAAACCTCAATTTTTTTTAATTTACGTTTTTCATCAGGGTTAATTATATTACCAATGATCAGGTTGTCTATCTTCACGTTATAATGGTCTATTTTGTCATTGACACTCTTCAGTAGAATATGCCCGGTGTGCCCCTTTAAGTACCTACATTGACACTTGCCAAGCTAGTAGTGTGGGCTCCTGACTCTTCCCATCCACCCCGTCCTGCGGTATCAAGTAGTGATGCCCCTCCCCGCCGCACAACACCAGACTAGTGGTGCACGTGATGCTCGCCGACACCTGATTGACGCTGGCCGGACACCTGACCTTCGACCCGGGGTCCACGTCCTCCGAGAGGTTGCTGCTGCAGGCGCCGCTGTCCGTCGTACTCGGTTTGTCGTCTTCGTCTTCCTGGGCGTGTTCGTCAAACGCCAGCGAGAAGTACTCGGTCATCGGCGACATGGCCGAGGTGACTAGGTTGGCGGTGTGCGTGCTGGGTTTGGGGCGGGGCGGAATTGCCGGTGGGCGAGGGGGGGCATCGTCTGGGGTCAGGTGAGGGGTGTGGCCTGGAGTGGACGAGGCTGGAATGGTTCGAAAGAGAAATGAGAACAGCGTATAAATTTTTAGATTTTGTTTTTTCGTGAATAGATGATTTGCACGTCATATAATTATATTACTCGTACATTTGTTACCTGCTAGAGACTCAAGAGCATTGTGGTTCCTTAGTTAGGACATTTCAATTGCTAAAACATGTCGGTAACATGATTTTATCAGTCAAAGTTAATCAAGTTTAGTTAGCCTAAACCGTCAGAGCCTAAGTTCCTAGCAGTCTACTGTACACATGGGGACACACAGCATTCAACTCCAGTGATAAGAAATACTGGGGAACATTTAACACCCAACCCCAAGATCCACACTTGTTAGCGAACCAGCTAGATGTACACACCGACAAGTAGCATTTTTCTTAATGCAAACTGTCTTTAAATTTCCTTAAAAAATTGGGATCAGTTTGGTAGCCAGCTATGAGTATAAATAAAACAGAACCTGTTGAGCTTAATAGCGTAGGTATATCTTCTAGGCTAGCAGAGAAATTTCGCTCGTGTGAATAGAAGCTAATGCTTCCTTAGCTAGCTCTGGTCTAACTTTAGAAGAATAATAATCTATAAGTAAAGTAGCGAATGATTCCGTATAAAGGAAAACCACAGAATGATGGAACTGTCGTGCAGAATCAAACTGAATTCTCGGCAGGTAATCTTAGGCCAAAACAAAAAAACGTTGTGTTGCCCTCAAGTGGAAAAATCGGGATGTGGGTCAGTAGGTCGGATTTAAAAACAAAAAGTAATTGTTTCTTTTTTTATTATCTTAAATCTGAAGTGTCAAACCTTTTATATACCAGAATATAATAATAAACGACGTTGTCCCTGTGTTTAAATCAATCTGTGTTGTATCCTGAGAAACCAATAGATTAGTCAATTTAGGGAAGAAAAGCACAACTCTTATCAACATTTTATGCAAAAATGATGATTAAAAAAAAAAGAAAAAAGACTTGATTTTTTCAAATATTACAGTCGGTGCTGAGGGCAACACAATTTTTTTGGGGGGCCTTACCGTCCGTGCAGTCCTCCTTGGATGAGTAGTGGATCCGATCGCTGTGGCGGTTGATCTCCAGCGACAGCATGAACTTGACCGGTCCCCCGTGGGTGTGGTAGGCCACCATGGCCGGGCTGTTGACCAGGGGCACACCCTCCAGCCTGGGCAGTGGGAAGTTGACGAGGATACCCAGGTTGGTGCCGACCCAGAGGGAGCCGTGGCAGGCCAAGAGGTGGGTCACCTGGACGGAGTGGACACTCTGGAGAAGGGACTGGGCCTTGGGGCTCAGACCTTACCAAAAAAAAACAAAAGGGATGTCATGGGTTTTTTGTGGAACAGTGGTGGAGTCAGGCCCAACTCTTACCCCCAAACCCCAACCCCCATTTCCCAACCCCAACCATTAACCCCCATCCCCAAACTCCTATCCCCAAACCCCTATTCCGACCCTGACCCCTACCCTCAACCACCAACCCCTACCCTCAACTACCACCCAAACCCACAAATGTCTAACCCCTCCCCGCAAACCCTTTCCTCAACCACCAACCCCTAGCCCAAATGCCCAACTCCTACCGCCAAACCCTACCCTCAACCACCACCCCCAACCCACAAATATGTAACCTCTTCCCCCCAAACCCCTATTCCCAACCCCTCCCCTCAACCTCTCACCCATAAATGTCTAACCCTTCCCCCAAACCCCTACTTCAAACCCCTATCCTCAACCACCACCCCCAACCCATAAATGCCTAACCCCTAGCCCCACAAACCCCTATTCCCTACCCCTCCCCTCAACCACCAACTGCTAGCCCAAATGTCTAACCCCTACCGCCAAACCCCCAACCTCTACCGCCCACCCCAACCCTTACCCCTACTCCCACCGCCCCCCTACCTGCAACCATCCTCCCAATGGGGGATGCCACGCTGATGTCCTGTAAGACTTGCAACGTCTCCGTATGGAACAGCCTGACAATGTCAGACAGCTGGAAGGATACCCACACCCCGACGCCGGCCACCACCATGCTCTGAACACACTGGGACGGCTCCTGATGCACCTCAAAGTCAGTCTGCAGGGGGGAGACGGCAAAACCACCAACAGGTGACTGTTTGGTCTAGATCTAGGGATGGACTGGGAATGACAAATGGCCCCGGACATTTTGACACGGACTGGCCCCACCTAAATCCCAGGTGATACACCACCACATGTCACCTTAGGCCGGGCGTCGTTGCAATTCATCGTTAACCAAGTGTTCTCACCTGCCACGTGTAGATTTCAGTATTCAAAATACAATGCCCTGAGTCATTTGCGACATTGCAAATATTTGCGAAGATATTTGTGGTAAAATTTGCGACATTGCAAATATTTGCAAAGATATTTGTAATATGTGATGTCCCTTCAGGGCCACCATATATATTGGGTAGAGTCTATTCAGGAGGAATTGGACTGGTGTCCAGCTTTGTTTCGATTTCACTTTGTAAATTTTCTCCAATGATTGTCTTTAAACACGGAAAGAGTCATTTCCGGAAGGAAATTTATCAAAACGGAAACCAAATACAGGTATCTGGCTGCATCCTTGAACCCAGACTTCATTTCACAATTAGAACAAATACAAGGGTACAGACTAGTCACCACTTACAAAAAACGGCACGAATTTGAGGTGCCAACCAGTTGACGCGTCATGTACATGGTCTCATCTAAGCTTGGCAGGTGAAAAACTTCGGTTAGCTTCTGGGTTCATCGAAAATTCATTTCTGGGCGGCTTCGGGGCCTATCGCTCCCGGCCTACTTAGGAAGGGGCGTGCCCACGTAAAGATAGAATGGACTGGACCAAAGATGATTGGCTGGGAGAGAGTGACTGACCCAACCGCAGTGGGCCGGCAGCCCCGCCACACCGATAGCACTTCGTTATTTTTGTTTAAGCAGGTTTATGTAAAGCCAGTCCGTCCCTGTCTAGACCCAACAATTAAAACTGACTGGTCTAACCCAACACTGAAACTGATTAGTCTAGACTCAACACTGAAACTGATTAGTCTAGACTCAACACTGAAACTGACTGGTCTAACCCAACACTGAAACTGATTAGTCTAGACTCAACACTGAAACTGATTAGTCTAGACTCAACACTGAAACTGATTAGTCTA
>JAVCKS010051614.1:0-10028 GCA_032273685.1 Pteraster tesselatus
AGAGTTAGCATCAATAGGATAATGTACATAGATTGTAATAAGAATAATAATTGAACCAAGTCTAAATTTTAAGTAAATACTAGTACTACAACTAGTACTAGGCCCTAGGCCCAGTACAGTACTGTGACTAGTACTACTAGTACTAGTACTAGTACGTCCGTATTACATATCTTCATGAAGACCGGTCTACTTATCTTCAAGTAGACTTGAAGATAAGTAGACCTATCAAATGCTACTTAAACTTAACAAATATGTAGACCACTTTTTACACTACATAAGTTTAGTACACCTGCCCTACTATTAGTAATGTACTGTAGTGTGACATGTGGAATATTTTTGTTGCCGTATTTCCTCAAATGAGTGGAGGGCTAAATATATCAAGAGAGGGCGCATCAAGAAAATACGTATTTTAAAGGCGCGTGTAGGTTTGGATAGCTCATATTAATAAAGAAATGAAATAAATGATTGCTAATACATTTTTACTTCATATTACCTCACAAAGATTGAAGAACTTTAAAAACAAATTTCTACTTACCGGTAATAACTACGCATATTAAGGTCTATTCTTAATTATTGTTTTTCTGTAGGGTTTGGATTTGGAAAGAAATTCTTTATTGTTCATGCCAAAATATACTACCACGCCACGAGGCCAGGTTCCTGTGATTGTGATGTTTTAGTATCCATCTGTAAATGTTTCTTTAGCTAAACTCTATAATACTCATCCATTTGACATTTTATTACGAGTCTGGTACCCTTATAACTGACATTACTGTGATGTGAAGCCTGGGTATTTTTAGGGGCATGGTGGGGCAGGTATTCAGAAATTGAATTTTTTTTAAATGGCCTTAGAGCACAGAAATAATGAGTTTTTGCTGATTATCTCCAGTACTAAGAGGAAAATGTCCTTTGGTACACCTCGGTTCTGTATGCTGTCAATAGTCAAGATGGATTAAACGTTTCGATATCATGTTTTCTTGCATTATATGTACTAGGAAAATATATACTTTATAATATGTCTGAAGTTTGATTATCCACGTTTGCTTATCTTTAAATTACTAAAAATTGACAGTTGACATAAAACCAAAGGTCGGAGTCGTAGACTTGGAAGCAATTTACATTTATTCACAGGTGTGTTTGAAATATTCGAAAGAATAAATGAATATTGCTTCCAAGTCAACGACTCCGACCTTTGGTTTTACGTCAACTGTCAATTTTACTTTATAATAGTTTTCACACAGGATATCCCTAAATCTCTCTACACGCAGCCCAAAATACTTTCGTTTCCTCCTCCTTTATAATGTAAATTTGTTACGGCAACATATGTCTACAGAAATACGTGCTTGCCCCTTTAATTTATTTGACCAGTATACACACTACTGGTATACCGGTATGTAAACACAAAGATTTATCATTAGATTACAAGATGACCACTAATATACCTAAATATATTTTTGGCAAAAAGCAGAATTATTATGTTGTAGTCCACGGCAGAATATGAGCAGCAAACTTTTAAATGACAGTAATGTTTGCAAATTTCTGTACAGTGCGCATGTGAAGGCTGGGTATAAGAGGTATTTTTAGAAAGGGACGTGGTGGCGGGGTATTCTATAGTTACTCTATATAGTAACTTTACATTTTGATATTCTCAGATGACAAAATTCGGTTAAAATCACAATTTTTATCACAATTGAGATGAGCTGTGATACGAAACAAACAATTAATATTATGTGGCCTAAAATAAACTAGGCATCCCATGCCACCACTACAAAACCTTGACATTATAGTGTTCCTTCCTCCAGGCTTGACCTTATGCACTTAGAAATTTGTTTGCTTTGGTAAAGTTTGTAAACATAGGCCAGGAGCACGGTTCCCCATGTTCATGCTTACAAGTACGTGATTACAGTGGTACCAGACCAGCCATGAGATGGCAACTGGGTGAGAGTATTGTTTATTGAAGCACAAGTGGCCGGGCAAATAAAATACGTGCATTCACTGTACCAGTGAATATATAATTTAATTCACAATTCAGTTGTTCAATAGCAGCTTCTCACTAGCCTTATTCTGAATTTTGCAGAAATACTTCCTACTGTGTTTGTAAGTACCAATGGAATAATTATTGATCATTTCTATATTTATAGAATACCTAGAATGTTACGGATGTGCTGAACATGTAGGGCTTTCGTAGGACACCGTGTATTCTTGGTTCAAGGTAGAACCTATGGAGGTTGCCAACGTTTCATCTGGTGTGCCCTACATATTGTGGTCTTTGTCAGTTCATGAATCTAGGCCAAGTTTGCTGCTGCTAATTTTGGAGATATATGTGGTTGGCAATGTTTCCAACAGTGCGGTCTGTCTGTTGTGTTAGTTATCTGGAGGATGCTGTGAGTCTTAAGTGCTGTTGGATCCCGCCCAATACACAGTGCCACTCTTATATTACGTGATTTCTGGGCTATGCCTACCATACCCTTAATCATCCCTTCCTTTTCATGACAGAATTAAATGCTGTTTGATTGGTGTTGCTGAGTACAATCAGTAGGCAAGAGTGGGGAGAGGTTACAGTTTGTTTAACACTGAATTTTTGTCGGTTTAGAATGAATACGTTTGCTGGATGCTAGTATAGATTAGAATACTTGATCGAAACTGCATTCGAGACTCGGGTTCATTCAGCATGCCTCACGTACACACTGTACCTTTTCCACCTTTTTTTATACAGGTAGCAACAAACTGTTCAGGAACTTTGTGCAACAGGGATGGCGGCTTGTTGCCCTTGCCATCATTCTAACGGCAGGCTGAACAAAGAACCCCACGGGGCTGAAGTGGTGCAAGAATGTGAAGATGAATGCAGAAAACCGGCTGGCTTTGATCAAGTGTAAGCACACTTTCAATAATAAAGTAGAGCCTAGCCCACAGCAAATGTCTTGTGGGGCAGATAAATGTGAAGAATCTGCTGTATTAAGCTCCTGCCCCCCCCCCCCTCACTAGAAAGATCATTGATAGATCATTAAAAACTGATATTTTGGGTCAACTTTTTTTTTAGTGCTCTATGATACGTTAGTTCCCAACTAAACGATTTAGTACTGTTTTTTTTTTTTTTAGGCGTGCCCCGCTTTTCCAAATTGATGGATCCACCCCTGAGTTGCCATAGGGTGGAGCAAGTAAACACATGGCTATCCTACAACCACCCTGTCCCACAATATGGCCGCTATTATCCATAAGGAAAACTCTGTCTGTTTGTTTATCTGTAACAGTTATTTTATCCTTTGGCATTTTAATTTTTGGGCATGACAGGCATGTGCTTGTATCTCGTGAAAATGAAACGGTTACCAGTAATGCTCCAAAGACTTATGGCAAATTCAAGTCACAGATACAGTCCATGATGAGTCAACGATCCAAGAATGCCGACAGGTATGATGTGCTTAGCCGCGGTTCCAACGATGTACCTATGTTATTTCTGACTATTGGATAATATTCTCGTTTTATCGCTGTCAATTCTCCTTAAACTATTCAGCACTGAACCCTGTTTTACAACAAATGCGGTTTAAGTGGCGCAATGTTTTGCTGTGTTTGCACATCCACAGATAATAGAATCGCAGAAAACAAAGGAAGTTGTCTTCAAAACTCCCCAATTAGCACTGAGTTAAATTGAGTTTCCCTGAAATATTTTTATGGAAATAGAATTGCAAGAAAAGATTGCCTTGACTGGAAACAGAACCGATCTCTTTAGTGTTTTCTCACCAACCGTAGTATTTTTTGTTTGTTTGTGTAGGGGTGTTTGCATGTTTGTGTACTAATGTTTGTTTGTTTGTTTGTGTACTAGCGTTGAGCTTGGCGGTATTGGTTACGGTCGGCAGTCCTCACGAAACGAGCTAGGGTTCACTAAGGACTACTTGAGTGGCAGCCTCAGATTTGTTGGTTCGTCCGCTGATGATAAGATTGGTAATAAATACACCAATCATAAGGTAAGGGTTCAGAAAGAAAACCTCAGACATTTGACAAACGGACAAACACTCTCAAAGGCAGGAGAGTTAACCAAGGGAAAACCTAGGTAGGGGGGGGGGGGCTGGAGTAGTGTGGCAGTACTTTAATAATTTCCACCAATTGAATGAGTCCAACAGTTGAATTGGACCTCTGGCCTAAAACATCTTAGGTTTCCCCCAATTTCTGGGGCCTTCCTCCCATCCCTGACACCATAACTTCTTCTGTAGATTCAAGTATATATACAGACCCCTGTGGTGGTCTAATGACGTGTACATACAACCAGTTCCTTCCAAAAGCTACAAATTGCTTGAACTCTTTGCCTACCGTGAGCCACTTACAGCGGTTCAATCGTCTCATCAGTCACTCACAGCAGACTGATATTATTGTATATAAAACGGCCTGTGATTGGTCTAAATGTTAGCTACTATTTCTTACAACCAACGAGATAGATTGTTAGATACACGTTCCTCAGCTTATTATTCATTTGTAACTATTAATTTGGTGGTCAAAAAGTTAAGGCAATTGTAAATGTTGAGAGATTATATGGTTGTAGTGTTAATGATTTAATCTCTTTCTTATCGAGATTGAACAGTCATTAACCGTGTTGGTACAAATTTAACATCCTTGTCCATATTTCCACGGCAGTACATGGCAGTCCAACCTGACGAAGAAGCCAGCGTTATTGTGAATGCTCTGGAAAAGAAATGGAAGCTAAACATGCCCAATCTTCTTATCTGCATCCTGGGAGGCGAGGAATTGTCTCAGTCCAATCAGGTTATGGGGAAGGCATTCCGCAAGGGACTCGTGGAGGCTCTACTTAGCACGGGTAAGTTGTGTGATGGTTGTCATTCCAGTTAGTGTATGCATGAGGTTGTCATTCCAGTTAGATTAATATACCCTATTAAATAGCAGTGGTCTTATGGGGGTTGTCCTTTGTTCCTTAGAAAGGTGTTGATAACAGTTGTACTATCTCAGAGGCAACCAATCACTGCCCCACAAGATGGCTACTGTCAATAGTGTAGCATGTGTACAGTGATAATAATTAAGTGAAAACAAAAATCTCTTCATTTTCGGGCTTCGGTACATTTTTTTGGACAGCATTTGGAGAACCTATCCACTAGTTTTTGGGGTGTCTAGTGGGTGCGGTGGTACATGTAGTTTCTTTCCCTTCACCCCTCTTTGTCCCAACTTAGAATCCCAACCTGAAAATTTGACAAGATAATATTTGATAGGTTGCATCTTTTATTATTGAAACTGTTATTGTTATTGAACCAATCGTTTTTTTTAGTAAACTTTGCTTGTTACTAAACCAAAGTTATATGCATGATTGGAGCTGTGTGTTTGTGTGCATCTTAGTCTGTTATGAAGCACCAGTGTCAATTGTGCCTACTCACTATTAAGAAATGCTCACTTTCATCTCCTACCAATGGTGTGTGGCCCCACTTTATTGTCATTTTGTCATGCATGCGCACATATACTTACTGTATAATACATTCATCAACCATGAAATACCTGCCACCCCTATGCTCAATGTGCTTTGGTACGGTGTTGCGTTCCCATTGTGTTCTCGTTGCATGGTAGATGTTTCCTTGTTATCCTGTTGTAGATGTATGGCTGTTTACTGGCGGTCTTGACTGTGGCATTATGCAAAGCGTTGGTCAGGCATTGACCGACTATGCCATGGGGCGGGCCATAGTGCAACATCGCAACGTTGTAGCCATAGGGGTAGCTTCATTGGGCATCGTTAATCAGAAGGAGAAACTACTCGGGTCTGAGGTTAGTACTTACCCACCTAGGTCAGTACTTACCCACCTAGGTCAGTACTTACCCACCTAGGTCAGTACTTACCCACCTAGGTCAGTACTTACCCACCTAGGTCAGTACTTACCCACCTACATGTAGGTCAGTACTTACCCACCTATGGATAAAGTCAACTCTCCGAATGTGTTTATTCCAAATGTTATAAAGCACCTTTCTGTATTCCCATCTGTACTCTGCCATTTTAGATATTATGTAAAGATGCGTTCAAATCCCAACCAAATATTTCAAGGGGAGTGCCGTAAAAATGGTCTAATATCCAAAAATGTGGTGTCTGATTTTACTTTTTGCTCTTCGGTACAAACACACTGCCGGAACCGCACACACACAATAACATGTACATCCTTTGAGGCATGCTTCTGTCCGGATTTGTAGGCTGCCCTCATTTTGTCAGCCTGATAATTTATTTTTGGTTGCTTTCTACGTCGATAATTTTCCTTCGATTTACCCAGAGGAAGTCTATAAAGTACCACATGCGCAGTAATAAAGACGGCAACAGCGATAAGAGCTACCATCTTGAACCAAACCACACTCATTTCCTCTTAGTCGGGGACGAGCATTCGAAGAAGGGCTCAGAGGACAACCTGAGGGTGCAGCTGATTAGAAGGATATCAAAGGTTGCCATCAAAGGAAGCAATGGTA
This sequence comes from Pteraster tesselatus, assembly GCA_032273685.1. Classification (NCBI taxonomy): domain Eukaryota; kingdom Metazoa; phylum Echinodermata; class Asteroidea; order Velatida; family Pterasteridae; genus Pteraster; species Pteraster tesselatus. The sequence goes on from JAVCKS010051614.1 coordinate 6,439, forward strand.
TGGTGATAGGTTCTAGCGGGGCCGGGCCCGCCGCTCTAAGTGGTATGCATGACCAGTGTCCACCATGATGGAAGGGGCTGACATGAATGTTTGGTCAACCCCACAGCAATGGTTCCGGTACTGTACCTCATGTTTGGTGGTGACGCCTCGTCATTGCAGACAGTCTACGATAACGTCAAGGACCACAAGATACCCGTTCTCATAATACCAGACAGCGGCGGCGCTGCCGACGTACTGAAGTACGCCATCACAAGCGAACAGACGAAGACGGAGAGCCTACAGTCAGTTTTCATCTTTATTGGGTCTTAATAATAATAATAACAACAACCGATTTAGGTTTCTTTAACCTTGTAGCCCAAGTCGTGGAGTAATGTTAAAAGTACTATCAAAACATTGAGTAACAATTCATAGGCTGCCCCACAAGATGGCTGCTGGTATTCGATACGGTCTATTACGATCTCATTATGTTAGTACACTACGAGAAATCAGGAGTGAACATCTGTGAAAGCGCACGATCGGTCGTTTTTCCACAACCACATGAAGTACAATTATCAGGTGTGGTTTCAGTCTTGTCCTTGCTCTTTATGGTTTGTGTGAATGTTGTCGTTGTAGACAAATCAGCTTTGATGTTCGACTGAACCATGAGGTTTGTTGCAAGATGGATGTCGACCCAGCGAATGTCGTCCACGTCAAGGAGCAGGTGAAGGAGATTATCAAGAGGCGTCATCTCATCAGTATCTACAATGAGGACGTCAGGATTGATGATGCTATTCTGCAGGCTCTCATGAAAGGTTTGGAACATTCAGCTGGGGTGGGTGGTGTCAGGCATTGCAGCTTCTTAGAGGCTAGCCTTGGGTACTACATTCCTAACTTCCACTACTGGTTTTAAAGCTCTTAAACTATTTTTTGTATTTCAATTGTTTAGCCAATCGCGGCGCTAAGGGTCAAGATGAACTTCAACTGGCCGTCATTTGGAATCGGATTGACCTAGTTAAAAAGGAATTTGTTCTCAACAAGAACTGGAAGGTACCGATTTAAACCGTGCATAGGGCTATCCCTACTCAACTTTGAGAGGTTGTAGATTTCTTGGTTTATCATCGGAAGTAGAATGATATTTGGCGAACCTGCCTTTCCAGCAAATCTTTCTTGGCCGTAGGAGTTAATATTTTTTGTACCTTATGCTGCTAAACATTTAAAGTTCTACCCATCAAAGATATTTGTTTCATTGACAGGATGAAGAACTTAAAAGCTCGCTGTATTATGCCCTGGTCAATGACCAGCCCAAGTTTGTCAGTTTGTTCCTCGACGACGGATGCTTTGACTTGCGGGAATTTCTATCTCAGAGGGTTTTAACCGATCTGTACAACCAGGTACTATAAAGGAGTTTTCATTTGAAGCCTATTGGAGGCTGATAGTAGTACTGGAACATCATTACATCATTTGTGACCCACCACCACAAAACCTGCAAAAGTTATTGGCATATTCAGTTAGAGAATGTCTTCTAGCCTAACTTAATACACAAATTATGTTTAATTATGCCATATTTAATATCGTAAGTGAATGGACTTTTTTTCAACCATGTTCTAACTTTGACTAGCTGTTACTCCATAACGCTAAATGCGACTTGTTGCAGGTTTCGTTGTGGCACGTCACATTTTATAGGCTGGTGCACAATGCACAGGACATTTAAAAAAACAAACATTTTGAAAATACTAACTGATTGTTTTCAGATTGATTTAAAGAAATAATAGTTGAATTGATAAATTTGTGGTTTTCCCCTCGGTATTAGCTTCAAAATTGCACCCCAAAATCTGTCCTTGAGTAGTTACGGAGAATTTTCGTGTGAAAATGGATTATTGGCTGCTAGAATAACACAGTCTTTTCAACATGCACACACCCTTTTTCATCTTACCCCGTAAGAAACCAAAACAAATCACCTCACCTCACCCAACTGTTGGCAGGGGTAATCATAGGGCTCTTCCCACGTTTTAATAGATTAGAAATATTGAAATGGGTTCTCTTTCTACGATATAATGAAACGTTTGTCGTGGCTTTGTTGGTAGTATTTTCGTCTGTTGATTTGTAGATCAATGAGTCTTCCATCCTACGCACACTCCTGGATCAACAACGGGCAAACAGGGTAAAGTCTCGTTGTCTCGTTGTCCTACGAACCCCAGACGTCATAACAAAAACCACCCCCAGACTGCTTAGAAAGATACACGTGCGTGCAGAAACACTTACGTCAAGGCATTGTAGACGTTTCCAACTAACGCAAACAGCTCCCTCCTGGCGCAGACAATCTGCAAAGTTGAGCCATGTTGAACATTGTAGATTGACGTCAATATGCGTATCTCTTGGACAGAACCCAGGGTTACAAAGTCAGCTATTAAAACCGATGGAAGAAAACATGACGCAGGAAAAAATGCAATAAATATAAACCGTTTTTTAATTTTAGCGTTTGACTGAGAAACTGAGAGATAGGAATCCTTTGCTTCTTAATTCCAATTTATCGTAGGCCTACCACGGCAGTTTTCTGTTCACGCTAGCTGATGTGAGCGGAGTTCTTAAGGAACTTATCTTTGACATGTATGAGCCACTGTATGAAAAACAGCTATATAAGGATCGTGAGTATACTGGTCACTTATTTCATTGGTCATTGTGTTCATCGTCATTGTGTTTTTGTTATTGTATTTGTGTCGTTATCTTTGTCATCAAGTTTTTTCTCCCATTGTCGTTAAGATTTTGTTTGTCATTGTCCCCCCACACAGCCAAGGCGCACTTCCGAGACCCTTACCGCGAGCTCTTCCTCTTGGCCATCCTTCAGAATCGCAGGGAAATGGCACTGTTCTTCTGGGAAAAGGGCCCCCCGTCGTTAGGTGGCGCCCTCGTGGCCTACAAGTTGCTGACCGCAATGTCGAGCCGTCTGTCCCTGGATCCCCATCAGGAAACGGAGATATTGCAACACTCAAAGTAAAAACCAAATTATTATCGGCTTGAGACGTGTGATTTTGCAAGTGAGCTTGTGTGGGTTCTATGAGTATAGAGTGGCCTGTGTATATTGCACGTCAGTCTTTATTTCAACATTGCGGCTCTACAAGTAAACATTTTATTTTCAGGGAATATCAAAAGATGTCCATTCAAATGTTAAGCCTGTGCTTCGAAGAGGACAGGCGGCGTACATCTCTCCTGCTGGTCTGCAAGTGTCCCAAGTGGGGAAACGTCCCCTACTTGGACATTGCTGCCGAGGCTAGGAATAAAAGGTTCATTGCCCACGCCGGGGTTCAGAACCTACTCAGTGAGCTGTGGATGGGTAGAATCTCCAGGAACACTGGATTGGGGAAGGTATACAAATATTTGTCTCTCTTGGGAACAGGCGCCGATATATTTGTTTTTTTTAGCTTACCACAAAGGTCTGTTTTGCCGGCGGCCGAAGTTACGATCATAATTTGGATAGTACCACTGCACTCACTGACCCCCTACCCTCGACCCCCACCGTCGATCCCCACCCTCGATCCCCACCCTCGACCCCCCACCCTCGACCCCCCACCCTCGACCCCCCACCCTCGACCCCCCACCCTCGACCCCCCACC
>JAVCKS010051625.1:0-10028 GCA_032273685.1 Pteraster tesselatus
TTCAAACCTTGTAAGTTTAATGTAAATCTGTGAGATTTTGTTTTTTGCATCTTACCAGAAGTACAGACGTCCTTTAAGGGCATACTATTACAAATTTAATTTAGTCAGATTTTAAAACTAGATATTTAAAAAGCTTCTTTACTTTTTGGTAATGACAAACTTTAAACAAATGCAAAGAATAAAAAAAGAATAGCCCCCAAAAATGTTAAAACATCAAAATGACCATTAAAAAAATTCTAATTAATTCAAGCTCGCTGGCCCACACGAAGGTTGCTTCTAGGTCGGATGTGGCCCACGGTCCGCCCAGTGGATGGGGCTGTAGTACATGTAGTACATGTACATATCTGTACACGTAATCACGTATACACACACACACACGTATACGCACTTGTGCTCAATTGCCACCTGGGAAAACAAACCACTCAATATACCAAAAGTTTGCGTGGTCCCCAAACACGATAACTGCCAAATGTATTAAAATTAAATCAAAAATAATACCGTGACATTATGCGGTTCTTAATATATTTATAGGTTCTACCTTGATTTCTTCTAGTACATGTATGTATGGTTATTTATTAACCCCCAAAGGCTACAATTTCTGCTTCTCTACGAAAACCCAATAACTCAAACAGTGAGGTAAGTGCAGTATTTGTGTCGAATATCCGATAATTAGATATCGTCAGCTATTCTTAGTTCTTAAACTTATACGGTCCCACTTATACGGTCAACATTTGGAGTTTTCAATAGTTTCTGATAGCTTATATATCTTCCATGAAAGAAAAAATATTTCTGATTCGGAAAAACTAAGACTACGCGCAGCCTGCAAAATCTCTAACTTGTGACGTCAGTTGTGGAGCACGAAATACACGTATAATTTGCTATATGCGTGATGCACATGCACGGTTTATGTTATCAGCTCGCATTGTCCAATGAGGTAAGTTACCAGCAAGGATTCGTGTTCTACATCTTACGTCCCACGTTGGACATTTTACAGGCCGCGCGTAGTCTTAGTTTTTCCAAATCAGAGTTTTAGTACGTCGTCAAAAATGAATTTTTTCAAATGTTACAAATATCTTTCATGAAGGATATATAAGCTATCAGAAACTATTGAAAACTCCAAATGTTGATTGGCCGTAAGAGTGGGACTTTAAAATCTTATGTATTGTATTGTATTAGATGTATTGTATATAATTAGATCACCTCATGTCTGGTAGCTAGGCTCCCCTAATCCTAACTCCTCCTACCCCAACCCTCACCCTCTCCCGACCTCCCTAAATATCTCATGCTAGACAAGAATAACATATTGGATAATTATCCGATATTGGATAATCTACGGATACCGCGCCTAAATACAAAAAGCTGTTAACTTAAAGTGGCTTATCAAGGACATTAAGGTAACTTTATGCACGTACTCCAACACATCAAGGTAAAGTTGAAATCTCAAAATATGAAATATGGTGACTCAGGATAAATACCTGTATGAATTTCAGGGTTCAAGGGATTAAAGGGACAAACAGAACCAAACAATTATTTTGTTCGTATCACTTCTCCAAACCAGAAAAAATTGCATTTCCCTCAAAAACTAGGAGAATGGATAAATTTACATGCATACCATTTTGAAAGAAACTTAATTTTCGGAATTGAGACTGTAATAGACACGTGTGTACATGCCCCCTGTACAATTCATGATTACACAACATTTTATTGGTCATACTTTAAGATCTACTTGAAATGTCATATAGCTGCATGCGAACATCAGTGTACAATTATGCCATGGATATTACGGCTAACATTTAGGAGGGTTATATTACAAATAAAAATACTTTGGCAAACCAAACATATTGTGTTTCAGACCTGTGGGGGGAGGGAGCACATGAAAGTGGATATGGAATCAGATTATATTACTGCACACAATATGTACATATATGAATGTTCAAATGAATGTTGTTGCATTGCTGTCTTTCACTATGTTGGTATAAAATAGGATTGTAATTTGTACAGTGTTTCACCTATTCTCTCTTTTAGGCCAATTAAAATATATATTATGTTTCTCAACACTGTATAAGAAATAAATTGGCGAGTAGGGTATTTTATATTTTTTGAGACGAGATCGGAGGCCATAATATTGTCGTTCCGGCTCACAAATGCCGAGGGCCTTAGGTTTTTCCCAAAATATGGAAAATTTATGAAAATCGGACATCTCTGCAGGCTTTTCTGGCGAATTAGAAAAAAAAATTTTTAAATATAAAATATAAAACAAATCGGGGCGGGCGTAAAAATCGAGGCGGGCGGTGACGAGAAACATGATATATATTTTAATTGGCCCCACTTTAACTGTACATTAATAGTGTAAAATTAAGACTGACAATTAATCTTTGTTTATCAAGATGTAATACTGAAACCAAAACAGTAAAAATTGTGAGAGGTAAACTAAAGTCTAGCTGAAGTTTCTTTGCCATGAGTAACTATTGCCACCCGAGGTCCATACCTTACATGTACGCCAGTAACTGTACACCAGTGCAGTTTCATGTCAGACCTAGTTCAATACTTTCAATACTTTTAATATTTTATTTCCACTCAATCAATTAATAAAGCAATATACACATACATGACTAAAGGATGATTAGGTGGCGGGAGTTTCATGCCTGACCTAGTTGTGGGTCTCCTTACCTCACCAAGCTGTGGTTTCCCCTGCCTGACCTGGTTGTGGGTTTCCCATGTCTGACCTAGTTGTGGGTTTCCTCCTGCCTGACCTAGTTGTGGGTTTCCCCCTGCCTGACCTAGTTGTGGGTTTCCCCCTGTCTGACCTAGTTGTGGGTTTCCCCCTGTCTGACCTAGTTGTGGGTCTCCTTTATACCTGACCAAGCTGTGGTTTCCGCCTGCCTGACCTGGTTGTGGGTTTCCCATGTCTGACCTAGTTGTGGGTTTCCCCCTGCCTGACCTGTTGTGGGTTTCCCCCTGCCTGACCTATTGTGGGTTTCCCCTGTCTGACCTTGCAGGTGTTCTTATCTGACCTAGTTATGAGTTTCCCTGCTCGACCTTGCAGGTTTTTCTACCTGACCTAGTGGTTTCTCAAAGTTTCTTCTTCCTCCCACTTCTAAAACCATATTTTTTCAGCCTATAAGTGGTAGGCTATAAGGATATGATACACACCCTAAGAGTAGGATTGAACTGTATCAACGAACTTCTCTTGAAGGACATCCTACAGACACTAGGGCTAAGCTACAAATGTATAAACCACGTTCTCTCAAAGGATTAGACACAAAATACACTCTAGTCACAGACTATAACTGTAGCAGCCATTGCTCTCAAAGGAAGCAAGCAATTAAGTTTGTCAACTTCAGATTTATATATATATACTTTAGCATCCACTGTAAATTTTGAAAATTAAAAGTTGTTTATCGTGTTTTCCCAAAGCAGATGAATGCTCCAAAGTCTGCACTAAAATCTTTTCGAATTTACAGCCACTTTATAGTTGGAAGCCTATCGGGTGGATGAATGCAATGTGTTACGCCAGAAGAAAATATATGCACAGCATTCAATTACTTATTTCCGTTGGGAAAGGAAATTGTAAAACCATAGTTCATTACAAATTAAGCCTTTTTGGCGAGTTATTTCGGCGGCAACAATCAATGACACATGCATAAATCAATCACACACAAATGTCTGTACAAAAGTCTATGTATTGTACACAGCTGGATTACTTTGGACAAGTCAGTAGAACTCGCCTAAGTTGGACAAAGTTGAGCAGATCTGAGGCCAAGCCCTGCCTACAGCCTTCCTAGATTACCATGATAGGGAATTCAAATCGGGGGCTGGAATATATGTTAGAGCGCTACCATATGAAGTTTTACAAAGACAATCAGGCTGCCAATAAAAGCAGAAATGAACTCAGACGCGCTGATTAGTTCGTGTTACGCAAACATCTGAGTTACAGATTCTGACTTGGACATTTATTATCAAATGCATTAGAAATCAACTTGCCAAATGTATGAGTCCGACTTGGGCGTGTTCTACTCTACTATAATGACCAAAAATATACAGAAAAACTGTGACACCACACTAATGGAAGATGTTTACATACAACCATACATACATACACAATAATATTTTAACAACACATTTCTGGTCAAGACACTAGAGGCCAATGCACACAGGACGCGTTTGTTTTACTGCCCCAAAATAGAACACTTTATATTTCTGTTGTCAATGCACACCAGATGCTATTATGACGTTTTTTTTGAAGCGCTTTTGTCATACCGCTTGACCAATAATTACTTGTCATCAATTCAAATATTAAATACAACAATTAAACACTGCAATATTTTTTCAGAATGTGATAACGTTGTACGTATAATAATGTATTGAAATTCTAAAATAAGTTACCAGCTGCGACTGCGTGTCTCTGTAAGACTAGTGTCACGAATGAGAAGAGGCACATTGCGAACTTTAATGGAGGAGGGTTTTAGATACAGCCAATATGGCTTTAGTTGATTGTACTGAATAACATTGAACAAGATAAAATATCGTCATCAAATTGGGAGGTAGGCGTGGTATCTGCGTATTATCGAATATCGGATAAATATAGATATTATCACTATCAGCCATTCTTAGTTCTGAGAATCTAATAGATGTATTAACTATTATTAGATCACCTCATGTAGCTAGGCTCCCCCAAACCTAACCCTAACCCCCCCCCCCCTAGACCCCAACCCTCTCCCGACCTCCCTAAATATCTGATGCTAGACATATATCCGAGATTGGATAATCCATGGATACCGTGCCTAAATGCATATATTGTTACAGCAATTAATGTATTTTGAAAACGTTAATTGCTGCAGACTTGAACCCAGGGTGTTTCCTTTAATATAGCACATTGCCTTAACCACTGCATCTAACCCTCCCCCAATCTAATCCCTAATTCTTTCTGTCCATATGCAATGCATGCACAAACATCGTAAAAGTAGTCACTAGGCACTAGCCACTACGCCTTTATATTATTACATTAACAGCAGTTTTTATAGGCCTTTGGCATTTGCATTTAATGATTGCATTTGAAATTATTTGTTTGGAGCGATTCTTCAATCACGAATATAATGGGCTCAGGCTATATCATAATGGCTAGGACCTACACCACACATTACATTTTTATTTAAACAGATTGGGCCCAATTGTTAAATTAGGGAAAGGGAACCAACGGAAAGTATGCTGTTTTATTTATCCGAATTTACCTAACACTAGCTTCGAGTTTTTCTGTCATCAGATCTGTCGGGGACAACCCTTGTCGCTGTCTGTTCGGATCGTTGTTACCACCGCGAGTAGAACCCGTGACATCATTTACTGAAGTGGAATTCGCCATTGTTGATTCTACTAAAGTTCTTGTTACGTTGACACTGACACTAGTGACAGATTTTCGATTGCATCTATTGCGATCAGAGTGGGAATTCGTTTCCATGACGCTTAAAAAATGACGAAATCTTGGTCAGTGGACTACATGGGTGACTAACGAATATTTACCACCGATCATCGGTGGCTCAGTTGAGGGGCATTAGGCCCCCAAACCAACACTTATTTCTCTAAATATTCATCATGTCCGCGATCCGTTGTTCCGCCATTAATAATATTTCCACCTGATATCCATGTGTGTGCACACGCGCGCATTACGTAGAAACTAGCTGGTTACGGTTTCATCGTTTCCATCTATCTAAAACAAATCGCTGGATACCATGGAAATACGATTAATTACGGTTGCTGCTAAATATGAGGGCGCCGTGTCCGTCGTGTACGTGTACATTTGCCGGTGGTACGCATGGTACGTACGTACGTACGTATTCCATTGATTCATCATAATTAACCTCGCCGCGCCAGAGGTGAGGTTATTGCGTTTGGGTGCGTCTGTCTGTCTGTCTGTCTGTTTTTTCGTTTGTTTGTTTGTTTGTTGTCCGCTCGCATATCTCAACAATTCTCTTCAATTTGTACACAACGAAGGTTGTGTCCGTGGCTCGGTCCTCCTCGAGTTTGGCCCAGATCGGTCAAAGGTCAAGGTCAGGAAAATCGATAGCTTGTTAGTGTCAATATTTCTGTCAATCTGTCAATCAATAGAGGGCGCTATGGTACTTTAGTGTTCTTAGCTAGCACGTTTATGTCAATATATTTGTCAATAGAGGGCGCTTACATGGCGAGGTTCTGCAATCTCTGATTGTCTTATTTCATGTGTTCTACTTGTATTATAGTACATAAACTTTTCTACCTGATGCACATGTACATGTATTTAAAGTTAGTGACAATAAATAATAATAATACATGTATATGTACGTAGACAGACGTGACCATTCTTTCTGAATTATTACTATTTTGATAATAATGCTCTAAATATAACGCAAAGAATGGTTAGAACCCCAAACGAGAGCACTAACATGCTCAGTTGTTGACCCGACATTGAAATTCGTAGTATGTACAGCAAAGTGTTCGTTATCGATGTGCTGGGTGGTGCCGGTCAATATGACCGGTGTGACCTGTTCGAAGGGAATACCGCCCTCTTTGGTCAGTTTAGGTAAAATCCGCATCGTCTAACTTTAAGAGCTGGTAGAGACCATGATACTCGAGACAGATAGACGGAAAAGCCATCGCCCATTCTGTGTGTTCGCCCGTAGGTGTTTCTTCTGCGCGGGATATGTCGGTGCGATATCCTGTCTATTCGGCTGTAGTGTATGTCTATGGCAGAGACAATGGCGCCCTCCACCAGCAAAGATTACTAGTAGTCCAGGAATCATTATTATTCATGCCCGCGACCGCGACGTACCAGGCCGGCCCCACATGTACGTACATGTACATCGAAAGCTACACTATCTCCAGTTTCTGAAGAACAAAATCAATACGGATTGGGTGGCACCTTTCCCATACAATTCATCGAACACGTCAACTTCATTGTGAACTTTACTGAGATCGTTTTCTCGTAGTACTCGTTCGGTAAGTAATGATATTCGCTTCCGGCGAGTTTGCTTCCATACTGTCCCGTTAACCGTGGCGGTTTCTGTTGGCAAACACGCAGCCACCTATGGCGACAACTGTCACTCCGGTCAATACCAGGCCAATGTACATCATGTTGCCCTCAGTTTCTGAAAACAAGTACAAGTACGTATTTCAACAGGAAGAAAGTTACATTACCTTTATACACGAACCCAATTACAGTGTAGTAGACAATTATGGTTAAAGGGCCGATGGTCGTCGTGACTTAACTGCCCCCCCCCCCCCCCATTGTGCATCAAACTTGATTAAACAATCATATTTATTTGTTATACCTTCGTCGATAACTGGTGGGGCCATGACTGAAATCGAAAACGGAAAAGAAATGTTAATACATTTTTACAAATTGTATCTAGTTCGAAAACGCATCAGTATAGAACTCATACCATGTTTTGGCTTTGGGTTCAAGACGCGTGGTGGTGTTTTCTATCGCCTTTAACCTTTGGTCCCGGTTCGAATCTAGGGACAATTATGCTTTCGAGTCCCTACCTGACCTATAGTGAACAGAATGTGTCAACTTTTTCGATTTTCCGTCCACTTCTGAAAACATAATCTTTTTTTACTCGCAATACAGACCCTGTTTAGGAACTATATACCAGCTACCAGTACCTCTCCTTACATAATGCACTCTATCGTCGTAGTTCCAATTATCCACATTATTTTAAACTATGGAAAACAACAATTCTTTAGCACCCACTAAACAAAAGAGCCTCGCGCGCTAACAGGATTGCACACACGCACAACTAACTACAACTTCAAGCATTTCACTCGTTTGAAAACGATGCCTGTCAATTCTGTCTATACGGTCAATACGGTCAATTTGGAAGCCTGAGGACTGTCGTACGTCTAACCTGTGAGCGTGGCGGTTGCTACCAGTACGTCGCCATGCCAACATGTATACTCCCCACCATCGTAGGGGGAGACCCCGCTGACGTGCAGGACGTTCATTGCGTCTACAGTCACGTGGTCGCCCTCGTGATGGCTTTCGTGCGTGAGGCGCTGGTCGGTGCCATTACGCCATTGGACATCGTCCTGGCTCCCGCCTCTATACACCGAGAAATTAAACAAGATCGCCGGTTACCTGTGTGTTGGTAAACGCTGAAATACCTTATTCTGGGCTTCTAGTCACTTGATAGAAAGACTGAAACATCTTCTATAGCTCAGTGGAAATTTGAAAGAATACACACATGGGTGCCTGGATAGGCGGGCGATTGATGCGATGTTAATGCCGTATTTTCAAATCGCTGTGGGGAACTGTTTAACTACATGTAGGCCTATTACTTAGATTCTCTCTGAGGTTGCGATGATATCCCCTGAAGAATTTTCATATTTGTGCCCAGACATCTCGTTCCCACATTCCGTTACGTGTCAGAATGTACCTTGGCCCTGGCCACGAGAACGTGTTCACAAAGAGACAACATAATAGGCCTTACAGATGAGGAAAGGTCTAGAATTTCCTGAGTTCTATAAAAAAGTCACTGAGACACGAGAGGGCTCGCGTCAGTACTTTAATTATTATGGAAAATGATTAGGTATTTTATAGAAGCCGTAAGGGTGAAGAGAGAAACCTTACCCTGGACACAGCATTTGAACTTCTTCCCCTTCCTGGACGAACAGCACTTTGGTCTTTACTTGGACAATAAAAACACAAATATGAAAAGCATGTATTTTCATTGTAGTTTGACATCGATGTGGGACTACTTGATCCGTGTGTTACCTTCGGAGGGAATTGAGGGCCGACCGAGATCCACAAATTTAGGCTCTGCCAAGGACTGAAGATATTCTTCAAGAAAATGGCGCCGATCTTGATGGGAGTTACCCCGGTAACCTGGGACCAAACATAATATTATTTAAACGGAGACACAACCGCGGGGTGCCAATTTGATTTAGTATTGCAATGCACTGTTATTGATATAGCTTTTCCCAGTTATTTTAACAACTTTTGTCACTTGGATTCCCTATGTCGATATTTCAAATTCGTCCCCGAATATCGCAGAGCTGAATTATCAATTTGAATGTCAAAAAGTCACAACTCCATTCAAGGCGCAGTACAGTTGGAATCAGTTAGTATTCTGATTGGTATACAATTTATGAAATTCGTCTCGTGGTGTGTGGCAATCGGCGGTGATTGAGAAAGCAAAGCAAAAACGCCACAATACAACCGGTTATATTCTAATTATACCGTACACAAAGACACGATCGGTACAACTCGGCGTTATACGCCAGGAATCGAACACTCGCTATGTGTTAGGTGTGACTTTAATTTGTTTTATTGATTGTTATTAACAGATCGACAAATGTTTACGTACGTACTACGTACGTACGTACGTACGTGGATCATTATTTAAGACTGATGATATAATGCTTGCCCCTACGCCTATTGCACTGTTTGCGCAAACATCTGGTTCCGCGCGGATGGCAAACATTATAGCAAAATATCCTATTACAGAATGTGCATTTTTTTTTCTGCAGTTTCCTGCCGTGGACCACATGAAACTTGCGACTGCAAATGGCCCAAGACGGCTAGGGTCACCTTGGAATTAAACCTAATATTTATGTTATTACCTTTGGGGCAGGGTTCCTCGCAATCACTGATAATAACTTCGTCTTTCCTCCTGGCAAATTTCTCTTTCTTACTGGCTTTGAGCAACACTGATTTGCACGGCATGTTGAACTTCATATTGGTCATAGATGCCTCGCATATACCTGAACGCGGCCACAGTGCAAATATTGTACGTAAAGAAGTCACGTAATGAACAAGTCCAAGAAGTCACATAACGCAAACATTGGCATGTCTATAGGCGCATACTGTATACAACATGAATACACGTATACGAACAACTTGGAAAGGTATTTAGTTCAACAAGTCTACAAATGTAAATTGCCAAAACAAAATCACCTAAACGGAATTTTTCTCCCCTTTCTGAGCATCGGTTGCAGCGCGACCAGGGCTCCCACGTCGTCATCAGAGTATCGCCTGTGTGATGGGGATGCAATTTGGT
>JAVCKS010051647.1:0-13025 GCA_032273685.1 Pteraster tesselatus
ACTTTTTTGAATCAGAGTCTTTAGTGACTATTCTACAAAACTAAAGACAATTTTATGGTTTTGAAATTGGTATAATAGTGTAAACAAATCCTTAATAAATAAAAAATAAAAAAGCCTCCACAAGTAAGCAAATTATGGTATAAAAAAATGAGAAGTACTCAAAGGTTTGTCGAAGAGAACCCCTAACAACAATTTTTTTTCCATATTCAGCCAGTAAATAGGTATCCAACTGAATGCTATATGGTTATACGCTATTTTGTGTACCCACTACACCACTGTTCTTACTGTCGCAAAGTTGGCCATGCTTTGTCCACATTACATCATTGGGCCGATTGAACAAATTATATGCGTGTGTGGCTGTGTTGCAGTTTTTACAGGCCCTACAATCAGTTAAAAGTAACAAATATTACAAATAACAAATATTTACACTGCCCTCCGAAAGTTTTGAGACACAAACTTTTTCTGAGTTTTTGAATGATATAAGCCTATACAAAAGTTTTTCCAAACCATATTAAAACTTGCTGCATGGCTTTATTATTAACGTCATTAATGATTAAATCATTAAATTTTCATCAGAGGTTACCATTGGATGTTTGAACAAATTTGGTGTGAGGACAATAACAGCCCAAAACAGGACAATTGTGGTACGAGATAGGCTTGTTTGTGACACAGATCCTGAGATCACTCTTCCATGAAGCCAGTTAGTCTTCTTGGATGTATCGATTCATGTGACATACAAGTACATGTGTAATTTGCTCAGGCATTTCCAAATTTGTGGAGGGCAGTGTATGTTTTACCTAGTTTACCCCTTGAACTTCAGCAAAGTTTGCCCCAATCAACCATTGGAAATATGTGCAAAGTCACACAGTGTGCATGGTATAGCTTGTATGTTGAAAACCTTACTTTTACCAACCTTACTTTTACCAACCTTACTTTTACCAACCTTACTTTTACCAACCTTACTTTTACCAGCCTATAAAATAAAAAGAATCTCCATCAAAATTTGAAAGTTGAAGTGGTTGCCGACGAGGATAAATTTTGTATGTTAAGAAAAAAAGGGGCTGTACTACCACCTCTGGGGAAAAATGCTAGCCAAACAAAATTGCCACCTCAGTATTGCAATATATAAATCTCTTGGTTCCCCTCTAAAAACACGCACGCACGCACACACGCAAACACGCACCACCCTTATCCAAGGAGAGAAAACCATCTAACTGAAGTGGCTCCTACCAGCCTGCCCAATTGACAATAACCATCTTTCTATTATCTATTGATTTGTGTAAACCTCAGGAGGGGCTCAGGACTATGGCACTGACAACAACAAAAACTATTAGAATACTGACAGAAGGGCCCACAAAGATTAATATTATGACTGGTGGTAAGTTGGGTACTGGTGCTGGGGGAAATGGTCTTTAGTATAGTAGGTACTTGAACGGGCAATAGACCATTTAGAATCCTCAGGTGACTTTGAACAGGTGTTGTGAGGAGTGTTATGACTTGGATCTGAATTGGTGATAAACAGTTATGAAAAAAAAAGAGGACACTGATGGGGAAGGGGAGTGGGATAGTTTAGACAGGAGGAGTCTTAACTCATTACTTTGGTGCTAATGTTGGATACTCAAGGGCCCGCTGCTATCTTAATATGTGCTCAGATGTTGATCTAACAAAGAGAAAAAAGGCCAGCTGAAGAGCCACCTGCGTTGAGCATGATTGCATCTTGTTAAGGACTGCGTTAGGGAGGAGCTGCTGTTGGGCTCTAATAACGGTTGACACGTTGGTTTTTTTTCTCACTCATCCTGTGCCGCTGTCTCATTACTGATCTCATTATCAAGGAAGAGGAATAATATGATGTTGGGAAAAGGCTTCGCATCCCAATTAAACCAAGAAACAGTCATTATACCTAATGCTGTTTGAATAAAATCCTTTTCTGGGAGAAAATTTGATATAATATAATTTTTGTTAATAAGAACATTAATTCATTCTTGTTTTTGAATGTTTAAAAACTCACCATGGGGGGATACAAAGACAAAAAACGCACAACCATCCATAAATTACTGATAAAAACATGATCATTTTTTTTAAATAAAGTATTAAAATATGTGACCTGCTCCCAAAATGATAGTAAAGTCAATATGCATAAAAAACTTCTATATTTTCCATTTTGGTATTTGATTTCATTAAGTGTCTCTTTTCAGCCACAAACCACTACCCTTTATTATTGTATTATTTTATTTCTTTAAATGTCAACAATTGAAATAAAAGTCCCCTTTCAATTATGCTAAGCTCTCAATGAAAGTATTTGATCTCGACAAGCGATATTTCCTGGGCATGCATAATGCCGAGTAGAGATGTGCGCTGTATCAAGTGGCAATGTTGAGAAGAACGCCAACTCGATCTTTAATTGTTTCATTTAAGCTAGCGTTCGTTCGTAGCAGAGTATTGGGGGGAGAGGGTTTGAGGGGGCGGAGGGGGTAGTAGGGGAGGGTGGTGTTGGGTAATACTAGCCGACTCGGAGAACCAAGACGATTCGTGAAGTCTTAATGATGAAATTGAGACAGCAGATTGAGTAGGTTTTACAGAGAAGGCAGTTTAATCAGAGATTAAATCCAAACAATTGAGCTTAAAGCCGTAAAGCTCAATCAGGAGGCCTACACATCGGCCTCTTAGTCATCAATTATATTATATAATATGGGAGGATGGGTAATGCTCCAATCTTCAACTCATTGTAAGGTCTATTGTAAGGGAACTATTGTAAGGTCGAGAAATTCTCCAATATTTAACATCACATTTTGATTGGATAGAATACTAACCAGATTCATACTCTCAGGACATCAACATTTGAATCAGAATGTCTAAATAAAAAATAGGGTGTCCAAACTCGAAATAGGTTGTTGCAGCCGATGATTTCCAACGTTATTTAACAAAAAGCTGTGCAGTTTGATCTCACCCAGCCGTGTGATATACAATAGGCACACACATAGTCAGACTCTAACTGTTATTATACAACATGACAGAGCAGGCTGGAGATTGGTAACGTTGCCTGGGGCACCCTGTAAGGGACAATGAAATCATCTCGGCGAAGCATATGACTTGCCCCCATGTTCCTCTCGATGCTGGCCAATCAGACAGGTTCGCGGGTCCTCGGCGCAGGGATCTAATCTGTTGGTCGTTTCTTAGGGTGTTATCTAATCAGTGGATGCCAAGATACGCTTAATGGATTTTTAATCACACTAGTGAACCAAATTGAAATTCAGCCCCTCGGTGAAATACCACCCCCCAATTTTTTTTAAATAAAATTAGAAAAAGTAATACAAGCAAGGCATGACCCACAAATATCCCAAACATTATACATATATATATACGTATATATATAAGAGAGAGACATATAATAGTTTGAGCGATAAATTGTGCAAGTACGTGACGTGATTCGTACTAGAGTGAGGGGATGACCAGAGAAAATGACTTAGGCAATCCTATTTTGTGGCTTGCATAAACAGAGGATAAACCTGAACGAGCTCATAACAGGATTGGGTGGGATCAACACAAATGACTGACTGTGGGCGACGCTGAGGGGCAAACCGTGTACAAACAAGGACCGGAAAAAAAAAATCAAGGATGAGTGGCACAAGTTGGAAACGGGGCCTGGGGTTATCATTCCACAGATGATGCGGCCGCTAAGACGAATATCCTCAGTGCACTTATAGTCTCATCTTTGTCACTAGCGATGGCCGAGCATTGATACAGAAAGGGCTTCTCTGGACGATCAACAAAGAACGTTCAGTAAATTTCATCATCGAGACCCCCTTTCTTTCTTCTTCTTTCAGCTGTTGCGATGACTCAACTTTTAATTCTTTTATTTCAAAACCAAAGAGCTTTTCATCTCCATTTTTACTTCATTTTGTCAGTACCCCTTTTGGTATGGTGGAACTGGTAAGGTCCAGAAAGCAACAGCTAGACTCATGAAAATCTTGAAGACAGAAAACTCGTTTATCAAAAGACGGTGTAATATTGATAGCTACGTGGGGGTAATCTTATTACTCCCTTTTCAACAAACAGTGGGCCAAGTTGCAATGATTTACCGCCAGCTGTAGAACTATGGCAGTACTGTAAACTAGCTCATAACCCATGGGCTACAGTTGAGGGTACTGATCAGGAGGTTTGTTATTGCTGCGATTGAAACAACAATAACTGGTGGGAGAAGGACTTTTGACCGTGGATATTGTAGAATAAAAACTCATTGGAGAACAAATTAGTATGTGTGATTCATCCTATCCCCACGAAACAAGACTAACATTTCAACATTCAGGCCTGGAATTTCAGCCTTGAAGGGGCAAGGTCATTTTGACATGTTCAAATTGCACTTCAATTGTTTGTATGGAAATCTTGAAGGGGTACTAAGACTAAGACAATTGGTATGACAAGAACACTTACAAGGGGCACCAAGGCCACATGCAGGGACCACACGATCCAGAGGCCACATGCATGGAGGTCCGTGGCCTCTGTGGCCTCCAATTTATTCCAAGCCTGCAACATTTATGATTAATCCACCTTCAACAACTTGACCAAATAAACAAATAGCACAAACACATTGGCTGTAAGAGATAATTTTACATTGTTTCAGAGAAAGACACCAGCAATTAGGAGGTTTATGCACTGGCTGGGGCAATGCACTGAAGGTGAGTACAGGCAGAAAGAACAACTAGGATAGAGACAGACCTGCCAGGTCAAGATCAGGACACTAGCCAGGGAAGATCGAGGTACCAGAGCTGGGTAATTACTTCAACGATTACAGTGGTATTAAGAGCAGTGCCAAAGTGAATTGATTGCATTAATGGCATCAAAGTCATTTCCCCCCCTTATGGTTATCATATCAACAACAATAACCACCAAATAAAAACAGGTCAACAAAAGCAATCCCACCAGATTCGTTCCACTGGGACACATTTCCCTGTGATTATAAATTGCTAGCCATAATTCAAGTGCCAGATACTTTGCTATATTATTACTACCACCAGACCCACACTGCTACACTTCTCCCTTTCAGAATCCCCACCACTCTCCCTCTCACTCTCTTCTTAAATGGAGATTAGCCCAAGCAGGTTTAACCACAAACTTCATGATATTTGTTTTTGTCTGCGGGGTCAAGATTGGATGACCCTAGATCTATCAGCAAGAGAGTTAAACTGGGTTAGAAGAAGTAATAGAATCACCAGACCATGGAAGGGACTTTAAGTTGGCTGTTAGTGTGGTGGTATATAACTCCCCACCTCCCTCCTTTCCACCAAATATGCCGACTGGCCCTGGCTAACTTTTCTAGGGCACTCAACTGATAGAACATTCTTTGTTTTCAGGCAGCACTGTGGTAACTAGGAACAGATGTCAGCAGCTAGGAAAGGGAGGAAAAACTAAAGCTACTTTAGATTGTAAGTGGTGAACTAGAAAGAACAGGCAGATGGGATATGTTCACACTGGTGCTAAATTAACACTAAAATCCAAAGGTTCTAGATAAAACCTCAGTTAGGGCTACTTTGCATGCCGCAACCTTAATAGTTTATTCCATTAACACCAACAGTCGCCCTTGTACAGTTGTATGACCCGCCCACCACGAATGGGCTGTAGAGTCACACAAGTTAGTTTTACACTGTGGTGTGATCTACAATGTACCAACAAAAATAGTTGTCTGACTTTGAAACATCCCAATTTCACTTTTGAAGGTGGCAATGTATTGAATTCCATATCATTTCAAAGATGATGATGCGCTTAATCTAGAACGGAAATTTTTGATATTACAGCCTCTGATGGTCGCATATATTGTGTGTACACACATTCTCAGAGTAACTACAATGAAAATCCTTTCAATCATGTAGAATAAAAAACACTAGTGGCAGTGAATCATGTCACAATAATTTGTTGCTGCTCTTAGAATAAGTGATATCAGCAGTTGCTATAAATTAGCTGACCTACTGTGTTGTATGTCTGTGTGTGTGGAAGGGGGGGGGGGGTTGGTTCGGCTGGGGATGAACTATCAACCAGTTAAAGCCAGTTTAAGGTGGAGGTTGGTCAGTCAGCACAAGGTCCTGACTAGAGTGCAGGATATTCTTCTTCCCACCTTTCCTAATTGTCGATCCTGTGTATATTTTTTTCACTCTCACCGATCAAGTACACTACAAAAGTGTGCACAGCACGACCACACGGCATTATTGCAGTTTGCATGTTTCTCCAGAGACGGTAACATTGTCTGCCGAGTTGTGCATAATAACACACTACAACACAACCGCAGAACGCCATATTCCCCAGACAAATTTGGCGGGAATTTAACATCCCTCCCTAGGAGACAAGGTACAAGATTGAAAAAATATGGCTGTTGCCCGTGCTGTATGACGGGAGGTCCAGGTTTTGTTTGTAAAGAAATTAAATAAGGTTTCTATGTCTTCCCTGGTTGATTGGAGGGCATCAACGGCAATTTCTCCGGAGATGCGTTTTCCTGCTATCTGAGGTATGATAGACTCCGAAGGAGAACATTGAAATCACTCTAGATTGAGCGAGTATGGTAATGAATGGCTTATGTTGATCAAATTTGGCACAATGGTGTTAATATTAGTTTCTCATGGAAATTTTTGTTTTGTTTACTTATTAATGTATTTTGTTCAAGAATCTTTATCAAATGTTTGTAATTTTTAAGATTTTTATTGCATAACTATCTATTTTTATTTAAATTATTATTATTTTATTTTTTTAATCATACACAAATGGGAACAAGGATTTTAAAAAGACTAAATGACTACAACTGAAAAGTGACCTTTTCATCTTGTTGTGTTGAATGTTGACGGTGCAAATTTTGCTAGTGAACAAGGAATCATACATATTAATATCTATTTTGACAGCTAACAAATATACAGTGGACTCTCATAAAAATCAGCTAGGACTAATAAAAAACCTTGTAAAAAACTGTATACTGGTAATAGGAGTTCAAAACAAAGAAAGGTATTTTCTTATAAAGCCACATAAAAGTTGTACCAGGTTGAAATAAGTTTGTTGTTGTTGTTCTTGTTGTTGTTGGTTTTTACCGTAAGAAAAACAAAATCTGGGCGGAGGTATTTTGTATGGGCGGGCAGAAAAGATCTATGACTATTTTTTTTTATAGCTTCACATCACAGTGGTTTTTATATTAGGAGTTGACTATATTTTATCCCTGGCAGATTTTAGAACTGAATAAAACCGAGATCCTATCCAGGGGCCAGCCCCTCTCCTGACAACTAGAGTCGCTAGAGTCACTTCTGACAACTAGAAACAACAACAGTCTTTGTGTAGCAATCTATTATTCCAAGTTGGTATATTATCAAACTGTCAAAACCAATCAAATATCTTATAGCATCTAGGACTACATCACAGTCTGAATGGTATTACTGGCTAGTTGTTAATCTCTAGTGGTTGGGGGTGCCTGTGATGACAACTCAATTCTAGCAATTGGAAATACACGTACTATGTATACTTGGAACTTAAAATGTTAATTGATGAACCAAAAGGAACCAAAACATAACTGAATCGCATATTAAAACAGGGGAAATAATAAATAGAGATATAGGAAATATATACTGATATAGCAAGGGACACTGTCACAAATTGTGCCCCAACAATATGACCAAAAAACAGCACTCTGTGATGAATAACAACAAATCACAATGCAGACATGAATATTGTAAAATATTATTTGGGGGGAAACCCATAATGATTGTAGAGTGGATCAAATATATAACATCATACACAGCACATTGTTGGGCAACAAACATTGCCTCAAATCACTTAAACATACAAACATACCTACGAGGCCCCTTGTTTTTAAGCAATTGTGATCAGGATCCTTTCAAATTATTTTTCATCGTTAGATGGCTATCATGCTAAAAAAGCACTCACACAACCTGTCTTGCTTGCCTTTCTCTATTTTAAACAAAACATTTTTCCTCACTTTTTCTCCTTTTTTGGACGGCTTTGAACTCCACGGATCAAATCTGAGAAATTCCCCCGAGGAAACAAAAACACTGAAAAGTAACTTTACCCGGACGCATTAACTAAGGCCATCTAAAATTTCACACATGATTCTATTTTTTTTCTCTTCAGTTTTTTTTGTAATATGAAAAGATTAGGGAAGAGTGTCGATGACCGTCAACACATAGAGGGTTTATCCATCCACATAGCTTGTTGATCCAATGTGCCAAGGAATGCAATGACTATAAGACATGGACAAACAGAAACACAACAATGCCATATGCACATGAGTATTACTAAATAGACAAGGATGTTTTAAAAACTACGAAAGGGAATCGGTAAGAAATTGGCTCCCAAGAATATGTTTGATAGGTTGGAATCAACTGAGCCAAGGTATCAGTGTTGATTCAATGTCTCAACCAATTTACTAAACTGTCACAGCCAATCACCGCATGCATCTTGATAAAAAGAGTAAAACAGTCCTGAATTTAGCAAAGATGTAGCGCTATTGGCTTTTTTGGGGGGAGGTATGTTTTGTTTTTACTGTCTCTTGAAGAAATTCCTGAGAATGATTTAGAAGATTTAAATTCACCTGCGACCTTTAGAATAACATAGCGAATCTATACCATCTGATCAAAGTCTCAATGTAGTCATTTACCAGGGTTAGTATCTTATCCCCAAGTTTCTTTTAAAATGTTCCCAGGTGAGCTAAGTTTGGCACAGTCCAGGTGCAGAACTTGGCTCTGCAGTTCTTATGGGAGGACCTGGGTTCGACTCCTGGGACCAACATTTAGTTTTGGTTTTAGTCACTCCCTGACCTCGTTGTCTTCTTCCGGGTTTTCCCTCCCACTTCTAAAACTGTAACTCCTTCCACTCTCACTACAGACCCTTGTGGTATGCTAAACTGTACAAGATCAGAGCGCAGCCTCTTGTGAGAGGACTGAAAACAAACACTGCTGGTGAAGTAAGAGTAAATAGGACTTAAAAACAATATACATGTCTAAAACTTGACAGATGATTAACATTTCTTTTCCAAAAAGTGAGTTTACATCTTAACCTTGGATGACTTTATGATACTACGATTGATTTATATGGCCTCTCTTTAGACCATTTCAGATGATGTCCAATCCGTTATGCACTCTCAAGACAAAGGTGAGATAGATGCAATGAGACAACCTGCATCCTGTCGTAAAGGTATGAGATCTCCTGATGGAGAGACTGCCAGCTGAGATGTCCCAGACACGGCCTACTTGACAGTACGTTTCTCCTTGCCAACAGCATCCGGGATTGACAGCCTGACTTCTTGAAGAAAAAGAGCCACCGGGAAACAGGGCGAATTTTGATTGAAGGGGTGTCAAATAATTGAGGACTGACTTGGGAGGAAGTGTGCACCACTGTTCATCCTTGATACTTAGCTGTGTCGAGAATTTTGTTTTTTTTAGTCCGGAAAGAGAAGGAATGTTTCACTTGGTTGCCATGGAAATTTGAGTGGGGCAGAAGAAATTTCTTGATATACTTCCCCTTGTAGGATGTTTCTTTTTCAGGATTTTTGTACATAATTGTGTATAACCCAAACATTTTGGGACAATTGGCAACCTTATTAACTGAAAAGTAATACACCAAACAGTGGTTATTCTATTCAAGAGCATGTAAACAAAATAGAGACAAAATTACATGGTGGTGGGGTGGGGGAGTTTAGGTGGCGCAGTGGTACCTTCCTCGCTTGCCTTCAAAACAGCTCCCAGGTTCAATCCCGATGGTACCACAAAAAGTGAATTTGGTTTTCGGCCCCTGCCTAACCTTCAGTTTCCCACAGTTGCTGAAGCTTTCCGCCCACGTCTAACACAGTAAGTTCTGTAGGCTCCAGTTATACACACCCATGTATCAATCTGCTTCGTGCAAAGCTTACGAAAGAAGATGGCTGTGGTGCTACAATAAATCTGTATACTATCTGTCAACTTATGAAGTCGGCTAGTTCAGTCAAAAATTTACCACAAGAAAACAACGTTTCTTTTTTTCATATCTATTGGCCAAGACAATATCCTCCTCAAAGACAATAAAGCATCAAGGTAACATCAAATGCAAATCCCGGGATTGAAATGCTCAGCAAAGCAGCCAGGTACATCAAATGAATATAAATAGACTAAACTAAGCACCTCCGATCCAAGACTGGAATACCAAACTGAAAAGTAGGGCCGGAAAAACAGTGACAATGTTTTTCTCGTAAAAGCAATTATTTGCAATTCGTAGAGTTCAATGACACAAAGACCGATCGTTGCGCATTCTGATGAGTGTTTAACACATCTCAGTCATTCCTCTCAAAGATTTAAGATTTACAGGGGCAGAAAAAATGCTCAGATTTTTGGTTTCAGTTTAATAATTTATTGAGATGGAAGTGATGCACTAACTGTGTTAGGGTCTGGGGAGTTTGACGACTGGATCGTCATGACGGGCTATATTTTGATGCGGTGTAGTCTATTGAGTTATATATCCCAATGAGTCCCTTAAGTCAACTCTCCGGTTGGTATAGCCTGGAGGTTGTCAACACACTGTACCGTAGGATGGACTGTTGCTAACAAACCGCAAACCTATATAATCCCCCAATGGTGGCGTATTGCAGATGGGATATTAACAGAAAACTCACCCACACTTCCCAAAACATTGTTACACCCCTTCGGCAATTTCGAGCCTGCTAAGTTCTCTACGATCCCTATGGAAAAAGTAATTTTTTGTTTATAAATACAGCCAGAATTTGCAGAAATTAAAAAAGGTGTGTAGAATCCTTATGGTACATGTATGCCAACAATGTCAACTGGGTTGTTAAACCCCAGTTTCTGGGCTTCTGTCTGCAATGCAGACGTAATGGGTTAGCAATAAAAACTAACACTACTTCTGTCAAATGATACAAAAAAATAAAAGAGTAATATTTCAGTATTGAGCAGCCTGTGTCATGTAAGAAACAATATGGTGCTTACATTGCTTTCTTTGTTATAATAAATTGCTAGTGTAAAAGTGACTATCCGTAAAGTAACACAGACAAATGTTATA
This sequence comes from Pteraster tesselatus, assembly GCA_032273685.1. NCBI lineage: Eukaryota > Metazoa > Echinodermata > Asteroidea > Velatida > Pterasteridae > Pteraster > Pteraster tesselatus. The sequence goes on from JAVCKS010051647.1 coordinate 11,035, forward strand.
ATCAATTACCAAGAAGTTCTCCTGAACAATTCTAGATAAACATTTCTGGATGCTGTGGGAGGTCAAAGTGTCTGTGGTCTGCCCACCTTGTGGGATCAAGGGACTAGCCAACATGGAGAAGGCAATGACATGTAGATAATCTACAAAATAGGTTGGCCTAACCCGCCCTCGTACCAAGAGAGTACCAGAGGTCAATCCATAACCTCAAGGACTACCAGATATATGAACTGCAATACTCTTGATATTACCGAGACTTGTGATGCAAACATGCCACCAACAAGAGGCAGTCATCAAAGTACAATACCTGGCCATTCATCTTCATCAGCACCATCGTCGTCGTCATCATCATCCTGTTCCTTCAAGAAGAGCCAAGGACCACAAATAAAAATCCTCTCCTCCCCCCCACCTCCACCTTGCACTTTGAAGATGCCTTCATTTGACATCAAGACAGGGCCCGTTGAGGATTTACCATCGGAATTATTTAGCAGTTCGGAGATCAGATAAACCTCTAGTGCAATCAGTGGTCGGCTCCAATACCGCTCACAGGAGACTTAACCAATTTTCAACCTTTTTTTCTTTCACCCGGTACCGGCTTTTCTTAGCCTACACACACCCAATTACAAACCAATAGATGGGATTCGACAGGTAACAAAGCAAGACCGAAATAGGAAACTGTCCAATTAAAAATTCAGCATACAATGCCTGAGGCATTATTTCTCCTTTTTTCTATTTTCCTCCCTTCTATTTCTAGAGCAAGTTGGCCATTATCCAATTAAAAAACAAACCTCCTTACTGTGATGACTATTTTATCAATTTTTTGCACCAACAAATTTGTTTCGCAAAGTTTCTGGGTTATTTCTTACTTCAAAGTTTATTCAGTTCATTGCAACAAGTTTCTTAAGACCACCGACTGGGCAAAATAGTTGTCCCTACCCATTCACAAACATGTAAAATACACTGTAAACACTAAACCACCAATCTACCTATTTAGGTCCTCGGTTGGTGGGGTTCACACACATGCATGTGTTTGTACGACAGTGTATGCAAAAGTAATATTATCCAAGATCAAAATTAATTAGGATTTTTTGTAATTAATACAATCCGACCCAATCTAAACAATAATATTTATTGAGACTCCAGAATAGACCAACGAGCAACTGTAATTAACCCCAGCACAATGTAATGAAATTCCAGTTAATAGAATGATTGTGTACAGTCATGGCACAGTAGAGCAAGAAAAGGTAGAGTCAAAAAAGGAAGACCTGAAAACATGATCTGGATATGGTAAATTTAATGAAAACAAAATAAGAAACTGCAGGAAATCCCCAAGTCCCTATACAATATTCAGACCAACATCTCTCGGAGATGATAAAAAAAGACAGTTTCCCAGTAAATAAGAAATGACTTTAAAAAAGAAATGCAGTTTAGGAGAATAAAAGTAGTTTGTACACTGACCTTGCCCTCCACCTCCCCAATAGGTTTGCAATATTGTGTGTTAATAATGAATATGTAAATTGGACGGAATGAATGAATATGTGTAATATTCCCAAGTGTCTTAGAACATACAGTATACAGTAAATATTTTGAAAAAGAATATTAATGAATATTTAACTTCTTTATTTTCTGATGATGTATAGTGAGATGAGAAAGGGGGCAATGTGGGCAGGTTATGGAGTAGATCTATGCGTGGACACGAATCGTACTCGGTAGATTATGTCAATCTCTGTGTCATGATTAGAAAAACTGATCTGAATTAGAATTGTGTTGATATGAGACATATTGCATAAAATCTTAATCACAATTAAGGTCAATCTGAATTACTATCAAAAGTTAATCCGGGTCAAGATTAATCTGGCCTCATGAGTTGTTGATTGGACTTATGAAGGGTTGAGGAGCTTCTGGCCTCATGAGTTACCGATTGAACATGAGGGACCGAGAGGTTGATGGCCCCATGAGTTACTGATCGAGCTTTAGCCTGAGGGCATGTGGGC
>JAVCKS010051647.1:13125-43961 GCA_032273685.1 Pteraster tesselatus
GGCCTCATGAGTTACTGATTGATTTTGAGCCGAGGGGCTGCTAAGTTCACGGGTTACTGTTTCATTGCTCACTTCTGAGTAATGCTATTTTCCCCCACCGATCATGTTATAGTTAACAGTGTTCACAATTTTATACCGCATTGGTTTTTTTAAATTGAAGGTTTACCGGAACAGAAATTCATATATGACTCTTTGAAGATGGCAAGTCAGTGCCCTTCTACATCACCACGAGAATGCGCTTGAAAAGCACGTATCATAGAAGTGTATTCTGGCACATGGGAACATTTTAGAAAGCATGCAGAAAGAGGGTGATGCAAATATCCGTTCATCAAATATCGGAGTTAGTGTGTGTTATTCAAGAAGCCAAACATGGATTTCTATTTCAGTATAACCTTTAACATCACTGGTCAACCTATGATGCAGGTATGACATTTTACCATGGGGTCACTCAAGAAAACAGCTTCTGTAATTCCTAATCCTATGGTCAATCAATAGGGATTAGTAAGTCACTGCTTATGCTTCAGCCCTCTGGCACTGCAAGCCATGGTCTATACTGGCCTAAACTGTCAACAGCTCCTTGCATAGCCTTTAGAATATGACCAAGGATGGTCTAACTAACACAAGCTTGGCATAGTTCAAGCTACTACAGGCTGGTATAAAGACCCATCTGAGCAGATTAAATAGTTTCTTGTAAAGAAGTCAGAGAAAGAGGGGGGAGCGAGAGAGAGAGAGAGAATTTGAAATGTCTTGGACTATTCGTTTGATGTCTCCCTCCAGCTAATATTGTGTGTATAGAAGTTGTCACTGCATTCTGGTCAGGACTGGATTAACCCAGACCACCCCTAGGCAACTCAGGGAATTGTACATGAAGAACCCTAGATGCATCAGACTGAGATATCAGAGGAATTTAGTGTTTAGTACCAACAAATGTGCAGTGTCAACACTGTGTCTGTCACAATCATACATGTGATGACAAATTGCACTACAAACAAATCCAAGTAAATGAACTGCCATACAAAATATTCCCCTTGAGCACAATATATATGAGTATGGTTCAAGACAATTATGGGGTACTATTATAAGATTATTATGTCCCATATTATGGGACATGATTTGTAACATGTACTGTGTGTGTATATTATTAATTTTTTCTTTACATTTGGCGGAATCATTACATTTTAAATGGAAAAATACATCAATATTAGAGGACTAACAAGGGACACTTACTGACATAACAAGAGACATTGTATCAAATCATGCTCCAATCTGATGGAATGACCCATAGGAAGGGGTCAGTGTAAACCCACACCGTTAAATTTCGGGAAATGAATGTAACACATAAGAAATGTGGGGATTTTACATATTTAATGCACACACACATGTATGTGCTGTATAAATTCTTTACGAAAGTTATTATAAGTGGTGCATTTACTGACTTCACAAGGAAGTGGTGCTGTCACAAATGCTCCAACCCATTGGAACAGTCCACTACATACTGTACACATCTGCTGACAAAAAATGCAAAGGATTCAGCTGGCTGACTGACCGGCCGACTAAAAGACAGTTAGATCAACTAAAACAGGGTTAAGGGGGGTACATGTTATTGTGACATTTCAAAATATCCCTGGCATATCTAGTCCACAGAATGGTTGGATGTGTGAAAGAAAACTGTGTTAATCTACACACTAAACAAGCATTCTCACAGCTATACAGATAAGCTAGGACATAGCATTGAGCAATGACAAAATGTGTACCATGTGAATGACCTGGGAAGGTTACAGCTCATGTACATGTAGGGGATTTTCTTCTATAGTAAAGAGCAATTTCTACAAATTTTTCTCAGAACATGGATATGAACGTCTACAAGATATACTGTAGGCCTCTAATAAAAAATGAATATGTGAGACTTGTCAGCACAATATCTGTTGTCTACAATATAGGCCTAAGGGTTACTAAATTGTTAACATTGAGATCTTGGTAATTATACTGATACAGCTTGTGAGTGATATTAGTTCCACCATGGCTGAAGAATTAGATTTTTGAGAAATCCACACAATATGAAACACAAAACAACATGTCCCTTTTCACACCACAACATAATGAAACTAAGGGTCTGTGTCTGGCAAGGTTAGAGAGGAATGGAAACCTTGTGGCTAGCTGCCCACTGGTCTGGACATGTGCCACATGATGACATCTATTTACTGATTTACAGTTCTTATCTTAGGCACCTATTCAAAAGTTTTGGCTGGACAAACCTCTGATTGGTCATGCTCCCCTATCATAAATTGCCAATTATTTGGTTGTGATGGGTGGCCTGACCAGGGGCAAGCTGCACTGCATCAACTGCAATTTTCTGGGATTATAAGATAATCCTAGATCAGTACAATTTGATTACCAGTTACCATTATCATCCTGTTTTTAGTATTAACTCAGCAATGAAAACACCAAACTATTAAAATGTCACAACTATTGAAGTTTGAACTTTGGAACAGTTTGCATATATTCAAATTTTTTTTTTTAAGAAAGAAAAATCGAGAGAGTGAGATTTTTAATTTTATTTACAGTTAACTTTCGTTATAACAAGATGTTGGGACCTCTGTATGTTCCTCGTTATATCTGAGTCTCGTTACAACCGACCGTATGTAAAACCATATGGCAAAAGCAACATAAATGCCGTGCATTTACAAATTGTGGGCTCATGTGCTGTATTTTTTAATTGGTGCCCGATAATACTGTTTGGAATGCCATAGTGTGCTTTTACAGAGTACCAGCTTACTTAGCCACTTGGCGTCCATGCCACCACACTATTCATCCTGCGATGGGGGCACTGATCGTAAAACAGCCAAAGGTCTGCTTAATTATTTCATATCCGGCAGGATTAAGATGACGAACCATAATAAAAAATAACGAATTACAATAGTCCTGTTGTTATTGTTGCAGTTGCTGCCAACATATAGGCCTAATCATGCTCTGTAAATAAATTATTCTTTTTCGTAATGGTAAAAACATCTCATTTATGCACGTCAATTTTGACATGAAAATACACATAAAAATACACATAGTTCGGTCGAGACCAAGAAATTATCTTGTTATAACCAGGTTCTTGTTATAACGAGAGTCGATATATTAAAAAAAAAAAAATCTAGCTAAATATATACCACTTGGGAGTATATAATAAAACTGATAACTCGGGACAGCTATCATGGCTTCCATATGCCGATGAGTTACGACCAGCCGGCCAGAGACAGAAATCATGGAAAGGAATTCCTAACTGAAGTCAAGAGAGGGGGGGAGAGACCTGGCAGAAGAAAAAAAACCATATATCTAAAAAAAAAATGTAACTGAGTGATTTGGCCTACTATTGGGTATAAATCAACACCCTACTTGCTATGTCTTCAAGAGAAAAAAAGGCTGTTATATAAAAACAACCAGCATATTTATCATTAGATGATCTCACCAAAAGATCGCTGTCATTCTATCCGTTAAAGTAAATTTGGCAAACCATTGAATTGAGGCTAATTGATATAAGATCATGGCACATATGTAGGCCACTCAACCAAACCCGCTAGTCAACCAGGTCCTTTTAGTGCTACCAAGGAAACTTGATCCATATATTTTTGGGGGAAGGCAGTCCACCTTTTTTCTGAACTATGACTACTGTATTAAGAGGCATACAAAAAAGGCTCTCCCCCACTCCCCCTACAATAAGACATCTGGTTGGCATTACAATGGGTTAAAAGGCAGTTCACAGTTCACAGAGACTAGTGGACATAATAAGGTCTTGCCTGGGATGTCTTTCTCAGATCTGTAAGTGGGAGCCTCACAGATTTGGTTGCTGGATGAGACAAGATTGCGCGATTCATCAAAGCTGGGGAAACTCGGCCAGCAAGTTTTCTTCACGCTCCCTGCTTCCAAGCTTGGAGCTGTTCATTGTCCCCGAGTCAAAAGGAGGGAGGGGCCATCTCTCCTCAATTCCTGACTCATTTTTGTTTCTGCCCGCACACACATGTTTTGAATTGTAGATTAAATGCATTCATCATTGTCACATGCCGATATTTTGCCTAAAAGTCACCAAAATGAACTTGCAATATATCATCTTTGCCGTTGGAGAGGAGGGGGGGGGGGGAAATAATGTCAATGCTATTATAAAGCCAGATGGCATCCGCAGAAGGAAATAAATTGTTTTTTAATAATCACATTTGACATTCTAAAATTCTCCCTAGAAAACTAGGTCTACGTCTGCATTTTCATTTATGATTCAGTCATTAAAGTTTGCAGACATACTCACAAACAAACAAAAACTTAGGTAAACATTTTGGCCAGAACATCAAATCTGTACTACACAAAATATAAGATTTTCTACTAATAATATACAAGAACAAACAGGCCTGTATGAATAACCTAATGACGACAAGGGAAACGTTTACCCACCCCCCAAGCATATTTATAACAATGCTCACAGCTAGATGGTACCATCACCTACCAGAAAAAGCAATCCAATCCCCAGAAGCCAACTTTACACCCAATTCTCCCCAGATTCAAAATTGAACTAGTAAAACAGCTCACAGTCAGCCCCACGGGAATGCTGGGTCATGACCCCTGTGACCCCTGGGTCAGCAGTAAAGCTGTACAACAGCCTCAGTGGTTTTTCGAACAATTTTTTGGAGGTAAGTCCCACTGGGAGGGGTGTAGTGGCGTTCTTAAAGGATTACAGGAGCCCTACTTATGAGGCAAGTAATACCCTCTGGGCTGACCGAGGGGACCTCATCTGAGGAGTGGATGAGCCACTTGATTAAAGGGGGTAATGTATAAAGGTGATGGTATAAAACTGAGGGAAAATTATTAGGGTATTGTCCTATGATTTCATGAGCTAACTCTAACTGCCAAGGAATTGATATTACTAAGAATAAATAAGTAGCTTGTAGGATGGGAGGGGGAGTGGCTCACAACATTACCTGTTAGAAATGGCACCAAACCACAAGGCCAATCATAGGTCATTTTATACAACAATATCCATCTGCTGTGAGTGTAGGGCTTGCTGTTGCAGATAAGCTATCGTGAGCTACTTGCTGTGGGCTAATAGCATGATTCCGTTTAAAACAGAAACATCCAAAAATCATAGACCTCTACAAAAATATTTCCCATCAGCATATGCCTCAGGTCCCCACTGGCCCCCATGTGTAGTAGCACCTTGGGACAATGAACAATGCTGACTAATAAACTACTTTGAACATGATTAATGAAAGACCGATCTGTTAAAAAAAAAATAAGGGTAAATATCTGGTTTTTTTATTATTATATTTTCTTTTTTTCTAGAATAAGGTAATAACGCAGAATGCTAATGTAAAAAATAATAATAATAAACAGGGTTTTAAGACATAGTTTGTATTTTATTAGAAACTATTGTACTGTGTGTGTAAGATTACAATAGAATCAAGAGTTAAAGATCCGGCAGTTTTCATTGTGTTTTCACTGGTTTTTCTAATAGCTACATAACCCTAATAGTTCAAGTTCTTTTAGTCCCATGCCAAAACGTTTCTTAAGCTCATTTAAGTCTGATCAAAAGTCATGTGTTTGGTGCACTGGAATGCTTAAACCTTGGGTTTAAAAGGGTTAAACTACCCCATCATCTCATTAAAATCCAGTGGATAATTAAGGTCCCATAATGATGGTATTCCTAACTATTCTTATTTCTAACCTACAAGGTCACTAAAGCCTTGCTTACACTGGATGTTTGTACTAACTTTTTGCGAACATTTGTGCGGCAGCCATCTCAGCATCTGAACAGGACATTCGGGCTGCGATTTTCAATATGTTGAATTTGGCCGACATCAATGCTACTCTCTGTTCTACAAGCCAGTCGACTCCTCCATTTAAAACTGTGTGTTTTAGTACATAGTACGTAGCCCTGGGGTCAACTCAAGCGCATCGCTATTGAATTCACCCAACGCTTGTTCCAGCAGCTTCGGAGAACCGACAAGGGTCATTAAGTTCCATAGATTTGACCTCCTCATACTTTAAGATTTCCAATTTGGGTTCATGATGCATATCTCGCAAGGAGGTTAGGAGGACATTTAGTGCGCAATGCACGGAGCCCAGTGGGTTTGCTCACAGTGCATGATTTATGCGCACGTTTATCATTAATAGTATCGGCCCTTTTCAAAGACGGCCCGTTATAAAATAGGCATCCAATAAAGAGAACAGTTACTACCGGTGATGCCACACTGGGGAATAGGACATTATCGTTGCCATGGAAATGGTGTAATTTCTACGGTGCAAAAGCCGAGGCGGGTTGTTAAGTACACAGTCTGCATACTGATTGCAATTGCATCTCGACAGTAAATAAGTGGTAATTCTGACCTCGGATTAAATTGAATTTTTGTCACAAAGGACTAATTTAGCGATAAATGCAGGGATCAATATTTTGTGAGAGGAAGGGAGATGAACTATTAAGTAGACTCCTCGATCGGAGATTTTGCTGATGAAAGTTTGATCACCCCCCCCCCCAACCACCCCCACCCCTACAAAATTGTTTTTTCAAGTTAAGTATGGATCTGCTGATGAAATAGGCCTACTAAAAATAATAATTCATGGTATTTACACAATTGTATTAACAATGCGTTATAATAGTATGTAAAATAAATTAGTTTAAACAGTAAGAGAAGCTGAATAGGTTTAGCCATATACAAATCTTTCAGCCAAACTTTATATTGAAAGAGTCGAGATCACACAATTTGTACACTGCAGAGACATTTATGGCTTTATCGGTAGTCTTGTCCTGATGACAAATAAGCCCGCTTTATGTCAAGGGTTTACAGAGGAAATCGCTTAGCACAGATATGAGGTAACCCAAATACCATATGGTCAATGTAAGGTTTGACAACTCGACTGGGGAGTATTACATATTAATTTGGACATTCAAAGACTGCAAATTGTCATAAGTATTGATGGCATGTCCCAACGCGACCAGGACAAATTGACACAATGTTGAACTAGGATGGCAGGTAAACTGTCCATGTCACACAATGAGACTTGCAGGTTAGCAATATAATAAATACACAAATGAATCAAGAAATCTATTATCTTAGAAATTATGGAACAAAATCAACCATCCACAAAACTCCACCTACACGCAATGGCAAGTGAAGAACATATTCTAGTGGAAACTTGTATTACTTCCACTTATTCCTCCTAGCCTAATGAGCCTTTCAATTTAGGTATTCCTGCCGAGGATTTGGTGGAAAGAGGGTAGGCAGAAGAGGAGGGGGAACATATGGGTATACGCAGCCTGGGCCACCCTGATGGTAATCAGAGCTGATCCTAACATTACACCATGGATCAATCTTTTATTGATTTCATACAGTGGCTAGTATATCCATTAGCTGTAACAACTGCACACCAGAGACAGTGTATGATAAGAAATACAAGGGATGAAGGCCGACAGAAAACTCTACTCTCCCCCCACCCACCCAACCACCTCCTGTCTTCGTCATCTTGCTAGAAGGTGGCTAAGCCTATTCATCTCAAATTGAGGAACCAAGAAAGAAAAGGAGGGGGGAAAATGAGATGGTGGTTCTATTGTTGGGTGCACTTTCAGTTAGAGGGTTGTCACACATTCTCAAGATGTGCAACAATAGCCGAGCAAGGATTACAAGCGACTACCGATGATGATAATTGGTCATCAGTGCGGATGGCCCCCGCTCAGGTGACGACTTTGTTATCAGTGATGTACAGTAGTTGTCATCTTGCTTTTACACAAATTGGAATGTCCAACTCGCGAGTCAGCAGGGAGCAAATACGATTGGTTAGTGGAGATTTCTCTGTAGAGATTTCTCCGTGGAGACACCAATAGCAACTGTTGATAAGTGATGTCACAGCACTCTTGGTTTTTTCCCTCTTTTAACGCATCACCTGTGAATGCTAACAGTCGCTGCACTGGGCAATTCCTCTAGATTAACTGGCAAGTAAATTCTAATCCAGAAGTTGTATACTTTATCACAATTTTACGATAGAAATTCACTGTAGCATGTATAAAACACATAAGCTAAACCATGCGAGCTTGAAAAAGTTCCTATTAGTTTTAACTGCCAACGTCAAGTTAAAAAGCAGCAATCAGGCAATTTAAAACCATAAAATAAAAGTCGTTTCGACTAAATTGGTAGCTGAAATCAAGCTTCCTTCAACTGTGACATATAAAAAAGGGCTAAAACCCAGACTCCCCTCTCCTCCTCCACAGCAAATTGGGTATGGCATGATTAGGAGGTGGATCTTTTATTTTATTGCTAAAGGATTTTCACACCGGGGATTCTTTTCAATTATGAATGTCTTTACACTCTTTAGTCTTAATTGCTGTCGAGGGAGATTCATCTGTCCTTTTGTATTAACTTAATTGGCTATAAGAAAAATAAATAGTGCATGGTTGAAATAGTTGAAACAGTTTGTGACTGATTGAACTATAATGCCTGACTACATACTCTCTATCATTGCTGTGGCTATGACTGTAAGAGGTTTTTACCCAGAAAATAAGAACATTTTGCCCTAGAAACCAATACCGCATGAATCAATTTAATCAGAAGTCACCACATTGTTTGCAAGCTATTTTTCACTTTGTATTTACTGACACATTTTTATCTGGGCTTCAAGTGTTTTGATACCATACCATATCGGTATAAGTATCGAAGAATCTTTAGCCTAAGGTGAAATAATAATCAACACAAAAGGTTTCTTTAAAATTTGGTTTAACGCTTTCAAACGGGAAGAACTTTTCCACCCTACCGAGAAGGAAAAGATTATCAAAACTAATTTTCTATATCATGCACTAAGACAATAATACTAAGAAGTACCGGTATGTTGAATCAGGGGTACAATGCTGATCTTTAATGCACCCTCGGGTAGAATTTGAGTCAAACTACGCATCTTGCTCGCAGTATTAGTAACTTATGAGGAAGGGACTTTGGACTCGCCAGTAGGGCCAAGGGCTAGAGGCGCTAAGATTGTTTCCCCCCTTAACCAGTGAAGGAATAAGTATCTTCCTAATGAGAGGGGAAATCATGTGTAAAGGATTCAATTTAGTGTATAATTGGAGTTTGGAGGAAGGTGGATGGTGGCTCTGCCGCCCATCAACTGTGGGATCCCAGAGGATAGCTTTTGTTGCTATTAAAAAGACAACTCCGCAAAGACAAAATCCCTTATACAACATTGATGGCAGCAGATAATACAAAATGCCTTTCCTCCTAACTGTTTGCTACTTGGTATATTAACTCTTTCTGTGTGACATTCTTTGCCCACGTAAAAACGGGAGAAGCAATCTCTGCTAGGTGGTGTTGTTTAGGCAGTATATATCAAAAGGTGATGGATTACTGTTAACGCAGCCAATATTAGCAAATATCAATGTGCCGAATACCTCAGGGGAGTTGATGCAGAATTTGCACATGTGTTGTATTTTCCACCTGTAAGAGGAAATGCATGGTACATGTACATCCACTGTAATTATTATTGTAGATTACTAATCACTGGAAGTTGGAAGGAGGTTACATTTATGTCAGTCTGTCAAATAAAAAAATATAAATGGATTTTGATACAAAATGCTGTATGGGGAAGATCTGATTAAATTGTGATATTGATTTCATTTCAGATACGGATGCTGGATCACTTTGATTATGTTTTAGCAACTACACATGTACATGTGTGTGTATATACAATTTATAATTCCGATATCAGTTGAAGCACACAATCAGTAACTGGCCATTTAGTCAGCCTTGTGACATGGAATGTGCCCTCTGTTGGTTAGTTCAGATACCCATTGGAGCACTTATGCACACATGCAGAAAGCAAATGCTTGCTCCTTTATGTGTTAAATATAGATATATTAAGTTCTGCGATTTTAGCCTTCTTTGCCTTTCAGCAGCACACTATGCTAATGGCCAGGAAGCACAGTACATATATATGCATTAGCTATCAACATTGGCGGTTTTTAATGTATAATTTACTACAAAAATCCTGTTATCTGCATTTTGCACAGCATCAATACTGGGTGCCGGATTTCAAAACATTCTTATCCCTTGACAACATCAACCATCATATGATGTTTATGCTCCTGTATAAAGCCAGGGAAATAAAATGAAAATGCCCAATAAATTGATTAGGTCTCTGAAAAGGAAATGGCCCTCAAAAACAGGAGCTGAAAAGACTATTAATTTAGCATCAACCACTATCCAATTACCCAGGTAATGTGTAAGTGTAAACAGGCCCTATGTGTGCTGGGATAATAACATAGCTAGAGGCTGTTAACCTTCCTTTCTGCATTCCATGCATAGTGATAACAAAAAAGGTTGCTCCAAATTGTGGAAGTTGGTCCTCTTGGGTTTTTTTCTTTGTAAAGCAAAATCTAATTATAATCTTAAAGGTCTAGCAGTGTATTGCTTGCCTTGCTCCAGTTATATGAAACTCCAGTTATATGTAAATTATTGACCATTGAACCTGCCCCCCCCCAAAAAAAAAACCAGCCAGGACATTTCCCACCAACCAACCAACCAAAAATATACTAGTACAAGAAATTATTTACTCAGTTTCCTAAAGAAAATGCAGCCTTTTTACGTTTAGCCACCACATCTACCCTAAAGAATGCCGACATTATTGGGGTTTGAAGTTGACACATCCATTTGTCTTGACCTAAACCCTCTAACTGCTCTATAGCTCTAACTGCTGCTGATGATGATGATATATGAGCAACTCAGGTCAGGCAGAAAATAAAAACCTTCTGTTACCAATTTCCATTCGCCTTGATTTTTTACTCTTTACCTAATGGTATTTCTGACCTTTGCTACCATAAGAATTGACTTTCTGGTTAAATTTGTTTTTAAATATTGGAGAATGAATTGGGGGTCTGTTAAAATAAACACAAACTGAACATTCCTGACTTTTCTAGAAGTAGATTTAGGAAAGACTAACATTTGGTTGTACTGTAACTTAGATAAATTTGTTAAAATTTGTTATACATGTAACTGTTTCAAAATTGTCATCCCCCAAAAAAGACTTATCTGCTTATTTTAACAACAATTATTATATATAACAAAACACTGTCTATTCAATTAAACAGTAAGCACTGCATTTATCAGTCAACATTTGCGTGCTCATACAGTCTTGTAAAATCTAAGGAGAATCACAAAAACTCAAGTCACCTTGATCAGGAATCGAACCACAGACCTCTGAACTGCCCTGCTTCTACCCAGATTTTTCCCCAAATATTAGTTCATTACAAATTGTATGATGATCGTTTTATGTGTGACTATAGAATTTCAGGTAAGTATGGGTTCTAATGAGAGAGGAATCCTTTCTTCTTCTGAAGAATTCATATTTTTCATTCTGCATAAAAACAGGGTTCTTTAATAATATAATCTGAGGACACCAAAATGAATCATTGCAACATGATAGCCACACGACAGCCTCAGGATCAAAGACATAATTTGTTTTATTACTAGCAAAAACAAAAGAGAGTATTCTTATTAAAATGTGTCTGCAGTCACTTGAGTACGGTCAGCCCCCAGGGAGGAGGTTCAAACCCAGAAGCCGGTGTTTCACGCTTGACTTGGAAGAGGTTTAGCTACTTGGAGGCAAGTAGATCAACTATTTAGGAGCTGTAACCAATCAAAAACTGTGAGAGGCATGCTCTCCTTTTTCTTATAGACTTACAGTGACGTTTCTAGGACAGGTCAATTGCACTCGCTGAATCAACTTCAACCTAGGGGCCAGCCAACTTACATCTACCTCCCTTCAACAGGCCCTCCCTGCTCCAATACCCCCCCCCCCCCCAGTAAGAGAGGGAAAGCATTTTAAATTTGATTTTTAAGCTTGCCCTGCTCACTGGCTGATGTTTGGACATTGACAGGCAATGTCTAGCAGTTCTAGATCTAAAAATGTCACCTCAGGACTTGTTGCCCAGTAAATTATTGGGAGGTCTTCATGTAGCTTTAAAACACCTTAAATTTGTATTTTGTAGTTTCCCGACTAGCTGTGTGGGTGTTAAAATGTTACTTTAAGGGTGGCTTGGATATGTGACAAGGACCACATTTTAATATAACCGTACACACGCTGTGAATAATGTTTGTAAATGATGCTAGCTTTTCCACACTGTCTGATGGAAAATTGGATTGAACCCCAATGATTGGCAGTCACACTACTTTCTAAAGATCTGATGAAATTGTTCCAAAACTTATTTTACATTGTTGCTTGACACACACATTTTCTCCACAAAAATGAAACGCACCATACAGACTTAAACAGTCATTGCGGCCAAGCCTGATTAACACCTCTGGGCTCTATGCAATATAACGACTTGCTCAAGGAGATTAAAACTCACTTCTCTCATTCTGATATAGCATTTTACCCCTTTCGCTGGACAGAGAGAGGGTGGGGGAGATCCCCGGCAAGGAAATTAACAAATTAAAACAGTCGCCTCGCTTTGTCGCCTCTCACATCTTCAATACCAAGTGCAATCAATACAGAATGACTAGAGGGCTAAAGCGTCGACCATCAAAAGCTATTGTACTCGATGAGAAACCCTGGAGATTAGACAGCTAATACCATCGTCAAGATTGTTGCGGCACTCCTCGTAAGAAAAAAAAAGAAAAAATGTCAAAGAAGAGGTACCGTACAACAAGAAAGGACATAGTTTTAAGTAGGGGGAGGATAGGCTTAGCACACGTTAGTAGATCTGATCCATTTTCTGGTAGTAATCTCTCATCATTGCTGGATTTAATTAGAATAAACTGCGATGAGGGGACAATGGAAATCCATTTTAGAAATTTAATACGTTTCAGAGTGGCTTTGGTGATTAATTATTTATGTTGTTTATTAGTGTTCACAGTAGGATAACTGGAAACAATATATTTTTTTCCTGGTGGATGAGGCCAATAAATTCATCTTGCCAATACTGCAGCCCATAATTTTTAAGAGTTCTCAATCGAAATCGACAGCCCTTGTTTATGTTTTATAATGTAACAGGGAGGAGGGAATATTCTAATGGTTTGGATCCACACCAAACTCGGTTTGGATGGTGTCATAATCTAAAACCGGCTATATTATACAACTTGACCGGTCTTCTCGTTTTTTAATGGTTGGTTGTTACTGAGTGGGCACTGCTGGTGCAAAATGGGGACTAAATAATAAGGTGTTGTCTTTCCACTCATTATATGAATTTGATAAAGGCTCACTTCATTCCTTCCCCCAAACCCTCTTGACTCCATCTCTCATTTCCACCCAAGTTCAGTGCTGATTGGTTATGCACCTTACCCATTTTAGCCACTCTACTACTAGTACAATTACTCTACTTTTTCGCACTTTTTTCTTTATGAAATGAGCCCTGACACTACCACCCCCCCCCCCCCCTCCCCCACCCCTTCATCCTTCGTGACATTATTTTTTACCACGGTCTACTATTGGCGCTCATGTGCATGTGCACTTTATCGCAAGCAGACCGGAAGTTTTAGAATGGAACACATGCACCATTTGCAGTGGTAGTGAGAGAGGGGGAGGGAGGAGGCAAGTATGCATAAGGATATCAGTTGGCCTGGCTAGGAGCGAGCCAGACCCAACCTGACCGTGTTTGATTCTAAAGAGACGGTTGCTAGCTGGGCAAGACACTGAAAACCCACAGCTATGGTTGAGGGAGGGTTTGAAGAAACACTAAACTGGAAAAAAGTTGAGAAGGTGGGCTGAGAGAGACAGGAGGTGGTAAGGGGAGGGGGGAAGGGAAGGAAAAAACATTTCAGCCTGAGAGAATTAATTTCCCTCTTTGGGAAGGGGTAATCTTTCATTGAGCTCTGAAAGAGCGTGAGTGTTCTGTAAACATTGACTTAAGTGGATGACAATAAGAAGAACAGAGAGGCTGAGACTTGATGGCATATCAATGCCAGGGCCTTACACTGACTATACTGGAAGGTTAATAATGGGGGCTACAGTTACCCTCTCTTGTACAGTCATCATAATATAATAGCAAGTAACACCCTCTACTCTTCTTCTCTTCTTCTCTCCTGACATCATTTCCTTAAAGGAACCTGGACTCAATTTCACGCAAACGCCGACAATGCTGCTGCCGCTGCTACCACTATTGCTGCTGCTGCCACACTGCTGCTACCAACAATGCTGCCGCCACCATTGCTGCTGCTGCTGCTGCTGCTGTTCGGTGCTAGTATCTCCATTCTGTACTTAGGTTTATTGCAAAAAATGTTGATGCTGGATGAGTAAGTGAGAAATCTCAGTTATGGGTAGTACAAGTATGCACGGCCATGAAATATGCTTGCTGTAGATTAAGCACAGAACCTTTTCTGCTATACATGTACAGTAGTACCATTTCTTAAAAGTGTTGTGACGGCAACCCTTTTTTACAAGTTCAAACTGTTTGTAATAAACTATTTGGCAATCGACCCCCTTGGCTCTAATACGACAACAAAACAGGAGAGAGAGAAAGATGGCACATGGTGTAATGCATGGCATTCATCACTACAAATAATTCACTTTGTCTTATTCATACAAAATCAAGTATAACAAGTATTTTCCCTTTTTTGGAGGCTGACAACGAATCAACCAAATAAACAAGCGAACACACAAAATAGGATGAAAATAAAATAAACGATGACTAGTACAAATGTTACTGTATATACAGCGTCTACAAATGTTTGGACAGGATTCAACAGAATACTTCCTGCATACAATTCCTACACCCCGAACAACAACAAAAATATTGCAACAATGTTTGAAGAAGAGGGAGAGAATACAGCATCCTTTTAGAAGCGAGCACGACCGGAATAACAAAACTGTGCCATGTTGTTGGGAATATATAACAGGAGGGCAGAGCGAGGGTTTTGGAGCTTGGGAGAGAGAGAGAGAGAGAGAGAGAGAGAGAGAGAGAAAGAGAGACAGACAGATAGAAAGAGATAGATATAAGAGATGAAAAAGAAATAAATGACCATGATGTAAATTGACTGAATAGGCAAGAATGAAAGTTGTGTCAACAGTAAAGCGATATCATATTCAGATACCGAACCATCTTATCTGTTGGAGCACATAAAAAATGGATATGAAGCGTGGTTACTTTGTTTATTCAGAGCACAGTCAGTGAAAGTGTATTTGTGGGGGAGACCTCCCTCCTCCCCCCTTCCCTCCTCCCTTGTTCTTCCCATACCTTGTGCTCTCAGCACAGGTTTTTTTTTTATTTACTAGACATTTGTGTTGTTACGGCAAATCTCCATCTGAATATAATCAAGATGTAATCATAGAACAAGAGTCGCTGAATGAAACCAATCAATTGAGAGCGATTGTGATTGCGTTGATATAAAGAGTGGCTTGACGGGATAAAATTTGGCATTTATTACTAGTACAAGACCAGAATAGAGCACGTATACAATCGGGACAGTAGATTAGGTGTATGCATGTACATACTGCTATGTGGCAGTGGACATAATCAGTATCTACATAAACACTGTGAAATTTATACACAGTAGCCAACATAAACACAAAATATGGCACAACCAGTTGACTCGGATATTGATGCATTTTAACAATTCAGTGATTTGCTGTGGTTATAATAGCTAAACGGATTTTTGAAGCTACAGATGTGGAAAACAATATATACACACCTATCTATTTTACTCAGCTAAAGAAGGGGGGCAGGTTTCTGTGGCGCCATTACTGAGATGCTCAAGCACTACACACACAGGTAATTATTCTATTATGCACATTTTCTTAATACATATACATATACATATCATGTACACATAAAGAAAATGTGCTAAATTTAATGTTCATGAATTAGTTGATACTGATGTCACAGAGGGATTTACACAGTAAATTGTCTACTGCTTCATTAAAGTAGAGCCAAGTTTACAAGACCACAGATATCACCAAGTCCAAACTAGACTCCAACAAGAACTAAATCATGTTCAGCAACTAAAAGCAGATGACAGACCTTATAAAACTCCCGGCTCAAATAACTACCGCGTATACATGTATACAGCCTTACTGTGGGTTGCTAACCATGGAGAAAGATTTAACACTGTCTTTCTCAAACCGCTGTGCGCACAGCTTGTAGTAACACTAGCTACTACCGTTTCCACTAGGCAAAGAACCTTGAAAATGAACATTGAATGTCGACCCAATAATATGGAGGGCCCCTGGAGCCATGAAATCTTGTCTGGCTTTGACTAGTAGGTCAGCAAGATTACCCTGAGTAGCCCAGAGCACAATGGTGTCACCATACACTGCATAACCATCTCCCGCTAGGTTTTATGAGCTTCTCAAAAACTTGGGTCTCCTTAAAACCAGGAAAGCTCACCAACGACCTTAAGGTATATGATCAGCTGAGAAGTCAAGAAGCCAGTGGCAATTGAATCTTTAGAAAGGAACCAAAAATAAAGCTGGCAATAAGTAATGATATCATGTAACTTCTAGTTAAATCATACCTCCCCAACAAAATAATAATAATGCGCAGCATAATAAATGGCACCAATGGTCTACTCTGGAACCCTCAGGCATAATTTGTGATAATTCTGCCAAGTCGAGAGTAATCAACTTGTTGGGGTGGTGATCAGAATCACAAGTACATTTTCCCCTGTCTCTCAGTCTCTCTAAGTCTCTCTCTCTCCTTCTCGGGTGATGGTTAACTTGTTATTAGAGGTAATCTATAAGGTAACTATTGCATGGGGGAAACATCGATCTGATTAAATTATTTTAGGAACTGTAACTCTAAGAATTGTAACACAAGCTGGTATCGAAAGGAGAAACATCTGCAGTTTAAATCCATTCCGGTTAGGAACTTATCTGGTTGACTTAAACTAAATTGGCACAGATCAAAGCTTCATTAGCTTGGTTTCATAAAATGAGCAATGATAATCATTACGTTTTTTTGATGGATCGACAAATTAAGATCAGAAAATGGAAACATTCATTGTTCATCATAGATTATTTCCTCTGACAGAACTATTTGGTGTTGCAGTCTCTGATTGCAGTATTGATTATTAATCTTTGAAACAGATGATCCGAGCTTTTAATTTTCTTAAACACAAATGTTCACATTTTTTTTCTTTAGGAGCATTACAAAATAAACACCAAGCTCAGGTGTTGTTGCAGAAGGCGTTTCATCGTACGGCAGATGAGCCAAGCCACTGAGCCATGCCATCCTCCATCTCGTATTAACAACAACCTTAAAATAATGAAGCAGTGAATGCGAGGCTGAGTCACTGTTTGGCAGGCTCCTCCGTTCTGCTGCAGTGATTTTCACTCTTCCATTTTTAATAGGGGAATAAACATAGAGAAATAGGTCATCCCAATGCAATATTTATTTGGCTTGGAATTCGCATTAGCATAAACTATCAAGTCAATATCAATTGTGTAGCGTCATCGTTGACAGGATCATCTGAAGGAAATTACAACATAGTAGCTTGTACAGTTTGCATGTAGCAATATGAAGCTACTTATTAACAGTTGATTTGATTACTAACATTTTTAAAGGACAATTATGACCCCCCCAAAAAAAACCAAATATATATATATATATGTTTATGTTTATATAAATAAATAAATAAATAAAAATAAATACTTTTATGTCAAAGTACACACAGGTACTGATATTTGTTGGTCAATTTTTTTTTATCCGTTGCTAAACTCATTTATCTTCAGACTAGAGTGAATGCAAGCATGGCACACTCAAACACAACCACATTATTAGGCCTGGAGACGATGTTTCAGAATGATCGGCCATCTTTGTCGTGAACCCAAAACGAAGATGAGTCAGAAAAATAGTTCAGACAGGAAGTGACGTTCAAGTCTTGTCTAGTATTGTCACCAGAAGAAACAAAGTCAAGTGTTTTTGATATTGTGAGGTGGACCACACCCCAGATAAACCTTCTATAGGTGTGTAAATACCTGAATCACACTCTGATGATCGCAGTCAGTACTGGATTAGAAATAATAGTAATAATATAATAAGAGTGATTCACGGTCAGCCACAAGGAGGTTGAGCTGTAGAGACCATTGTCCAATGCTCATACTATGAGTGTAAGGGCTATGGAGAATTTTCTCTTGCTGAATTTCGCAATTTCTGAAAACTATTTGGAAATTTATGATTAAAATTTGTTTAGCAGTATAAAGTAAAACACATTTTAATACACACAGGTTCGGGGGGGTGCATTAATCCTAAACCCTTATTCTAAAATACTATCGCATAGGGAATCAAAGTAAATAGGATAATAGGATAATCGTAAGAAAAAACTGCTGTTTTGGGGAAAATTAATGTTATAAATGTTTACATGAAGCTGTACATAATCACTAGGCATATTGGATTTCCAGTTTCCCAGTAAAATGGGGGACTGGAGTTGCCGAACTAGTGTGAAAAGGGTTAAACATTATTTTACAACTTGGAAACCCTAATATTCAATTTCTAGTACATTTTCAAATAACTATGCAAATGATTGATAACTCTCACCCCTTCCCTCCAACTACATACATGTAGGCCTACACTTTGCTTTGCTAGTTTAACAACCTTTTGGCTGGCAGTAAATATAGTACCGGTAGCTGCTATGCTGGAAATCTTTAAACATCAGCCTCTTCCCTACTGTAACTGATAAACAACATGACCCGAACACGGAGGAGATAGGATGAATGAGACATGTTGAGAGTGAAAAGTAAAAAACATGTAAATGTGTTTCCCTGCTATTGTTCACTGAATAATAAAAATTTCTTTTCCAGTGATTTCTACAACTGAATGGAATCACAATTACCAGCAAATTAAAGATATCACGGGCACTAATAATGATCAACAGGGGACGAGTGGGTGGCTGGCAACAGACCTTGGGGACCTTTTTAGAACTTGGTGATCATGATGATGATGATCATTAAAAGATACCATTACCTGGGATGAACAAATTTAATAAATATTTTGACAGGAAAAGAAATATGGACTTGCTCAAATGTGAACTCTTCAGATGTGGTACATGTAGGTCCTATGTGAACATTTTTTGCCTAGGTATAAAACAGGTGTTTGACCTCTTTTTAAAACAAATTTATATCAAATTTATATAAAGTGCATTAAATTCATTAAATAACTATTTAATCCAGACTATACTTCTAATAGACTATTTTTTAGATCTAAAGGGAACTAATAAAAAAAAATAGGGTGGTTCAAGTGTAAAAACGACTGAAGCATGTCCGAAAGGAAAAATAATGCTTCTCAAATAGAGAGGCTAGATTTTTTTTGTATATGCATTTTTAATGTCATTTTCATGATTGAAAATTCTGGTCTAATCGGCTCCCCAAGGAATAGGCAACCGACTGTGTTCATTAGGTAGAAGGGGGGATGGATGGGGTAGGCTTGTTGTTAACAGTGTACTGAGGTAAGGAGTGCAATCACTTCAGTCGGCAATCAAGACAACCACTTGACAAATCCTCCACAATAGGTGAATGAAGGGGTCAATTCTGGTGCTAGGCCCTATAGAGAGAGAGAGAGAGGGGGAGAGAGAGAGGGGAGAGAGAGCAAAGAAGGAGAGGGGAAGCTAACGTTTACCTAACAACTATACACCAATCTCACTTCCTGCAGTCAGGGGGTTCTTTTATGCCAACAGAAGATACATAAATTAACACTAGATGTAGTGGGAATGATGTGATGGAGAAATAGGTCATTCTCCCAGGTTTGTGGCATGATTCATGACGGTGTCCCTTTTGTACATTGGTACAAAATGAATAAATGTACCAATTATTGCCCTTTATTATGAGTGTACAGCATGGGTTATTCCACCAGGTTTGGGGCATGATTTGTAATTTGTTATAGGCAACTCGTACTGTAGTCATGTTTTCCCTGAAATAGGCATAAATTCTCTGCATCTTATAGAGTGCTATAATAATGTTAATTAAGTGTCATATAACAGCCAAGTCGCACAATATTCAATGTATATTCTAAGGAATGTTTAAGGATTATAGCTAAACAATCAGACCAGGGAACCCACCCTATAATTATATACAGCTCTAGATTTTTCGGGGACTATCTTATTCCCTTTTCTACTTTATGGCACTTTCCCTTCCATATGACCAGTTGTAACTTTATATTTATATACAATGAGATTGGGCAGAAGCAATAGTAATTTATTACTTGAAAGGTTCAATTTCAATTTTCAATTTCAATTTCAATTTTTTTTATTTCACGACTTCCAACATTGTACAATAGAAATATTACATAACATGAAAATAATATGTTCTTCTCATTAATTAAATAAAATAAAAAGTAATAATCTATGAAATATTAAAATATAGAGGCTGTACTAGGACTTATGAGGCATTTCCCTTATTTGTGTTGTGCTTATGGGTACTAAAGAAAAATAAATTATCAAATGGTTTGGGGAGATTGTTATTGATATAGTTGTACAATATAAACGTTGCTATTTGCATGTTGTTGATTTGTGAAACATTAGGTATGTTATATATTTTTTAAACTGTCTTGAAGTTGGTCAGCGTAAATTAATCCCGCTATGTATGTTACGACCCGTTTCTGTATTCTCAATATTTTGTTTAACCTAGTTGTATATGTAGTTCTGCTATTTGATGGCTGTTCATTCTGCATCTTGTGTGTTATGTCTCGTGTTTTTCAAATGGGTTTAGGTCTGGTGACTGAGCAGGGCAGGTAATATTAGAATGCAGATCATCAAAAAAGCTCATGTATAACAAATAGATTGCTGAACATTTTTAAAATAACAATTGGACAAAGAAACAAATTAATAATACTTATTAGGAAAACATGTTTAAAAACAGATCTGAAATTTGTTCCAATTAAATCCACTCTCAAACTTTACTGCATCCAGCAGAAATTATCCCCTTTGCAAAAGCACAGGCAATCTCCTATCCATTAACACAGTGCCTGTACATGCCACAAGCCTGATTGTGTAGATTTAGGAAGGAACACTTAAACATCTAAACTGTTTCCTGACATCGTAACGCCTCAAACGATAAAGACACCATCCTATGGTAAAAAGTAAAGGAAGGCTAAAAAAAATTTGCTGGGGTCTACCTCTTTCCCAACAAAGCGTGGGGCTATCATGCGTTAATATCCTGAACAGCTTAAGTGTGTCGATTCAGTTCGGGATCTTCGACCATTCAATTCCACTCACTACTGAATTAGATGTAGTTAGCTATATACAGACCTCGAGCAAAGACCTGAGTGAGTGTGTGTACGTATGCGTCAACATGCACATGCCGTGCGCTATAAAGTTATATACATAGATGGTCTTCTTTGCAACAAGGGACGACACACACTATACAGATACATCAAATGTTATAATGATTCCTTGTGTTTTTTTTTTTAATAATCACTTGTATAAAAACAATTATAAATAAATAGTTCTGAGGTATATAAGTAGAGATGCGACATCTTTTTTATTACCTCATTAATGTTAATTATTTATTTTGTTAGGGTGTCGGAGGGTCAATCGGAAGGATATCCCATTAAAGGACGGGTGGATCTGAGCAGGGATAATGGGGGTTATTCTCATTTTTCTTGCCATTAGCAGCAAACTACCCTCATCGTCAATGTTTATCTTCATTTATCTCATCACAGGGGGATGAGGGAGAGAGGAGGCTGGGGAAAATCAACTAAACATCGTAGGTTTTTGTCATCCATCGTCGTGATTTATGAAGGCACTTAAAAGAGTGATGGCTCCCGCATCCTCATATTCTATATTCTCTAAGCGATACAGGGGACAGTTCATTCTGCCATTGAAGCAGAATATAGTTAACACAAACATTTCTCAATGTGACTTGATACTTTGGTCGTCACTGACAATAATGACATGCATGCATCACTAAAAAACAGCCAGTTCTATCTGACATGTTTGTTTAATAATCCCACATCAAGACAGCAATAAAGTTTCTCCACAAAAAAGAGGGTCAGGTGGCATAGTGGCACTTTTACTTGCCTTTTGGGTTTTCGTTCCCTACCTGACCATGTGGGTTTTTCCCCATCTCTGAGGCTTTCCTCCCCACCACTACAATCATAACTACCTCTACCGGTACTAGAGCATGCTATATAAAAATTAAAGAAATAATTATCACTTAATTAGTTTTATCCTCCCCAAAAATTATTCATTGATTAGTCCAGTTTCTATAGCTAATCTTTCCACAAAACTTGTGTGATCCAGCTAACAGACAGACATACAAACAAACCAAATGGCCTGAAAACATAACCTCCTTGGCAGAACTAATAAAATACTTCAACTGACAAATGAACCACAGGGACCAAACTCTGCAGTCTAGAGTCTCGAAGACATCTTGAAGCTCTTGGTGAACGTTTGAGTTTCTCTTTCACGCAATATCATCCCAGTAATCTCTAAGGACTTACTTCTTTCTGTATGGATGAACTCCAATAGCATCTCATTCAAGATTAAACCAGCCGATAAGTCTTAATCAAAACATGTGTGTATCAATCAAGAAGGAAGAGTATACTGTACGTTAGGAGCTGTGTTATTGTGTGGATGTAATGTGGCAGTCTTTTAAACATTCATTCTATTTTAATTTGTGTACTTGTAATTCCAATTTACAGTATTGGACAAGGTTTTAATATACAACTGTTAGTTTTTTTGTTTTTTTTAGATACATAGTTATAATAATGTTTTTGTTTTCATTAAATCGTTTGTTAAATTTGTAAATTCCCAGCCTTCTAACTTTCTAACGACAATGTTTTAAAGGCTTATTTCCCTCCGTAATAGATGCTTATAAGAAAGAGTACCATAACTCCAATAAAGTAAAATCGATCTATTCAACTTTGTTCAAGCAAATGTGAACAATAAGTCCTACTTTGTTTCTGCCTCAAACATTTTTCAATAAAAACCACCCAAGTACGGTCTAAACATCTTTAAGTTTTTCAAAACTTAAACATCTTGATCTCATTCTTCTCTTAAAATGAGGTTTTCAAATTCCTCAAAGGACCCAAGGGTTGATTAGCCTGGGACTGTCGGCACTTCTCGCACCATTAAATTAATATTACTTATTTGGATCGTCCCATCTGCCACGTATAATTTGTAGGCTGATAGATACGAAACCCTCGAACCTGAAGCTGAAATGGTAGGATGATCCCCACACTATACAGCACACTAACTGCTGACTGGCTCAAAGTCAATCCTTTCACATGTAGGAGTTAATAAATGATTTAAACCATCTAGAATGTATACGCATTACATTTACTGTACAGGATGTCACCTGCGTCCCTGCGCAGTCCTGACATTTTAAGAATGGAGATTAAACCATCCCAAACAGGAAAGGGGAAAATGTGGTAAAGTGAACCGATTGGAAACAAGCCGTGCATGAATGAATGTCCACCAGGGGAATACAAATTAAACACAGCATCTACTATACAGATGGGACACTAACTAGCTATCAGACATGAAACAACAACAATGACAGTTGAGTAGAAGCTTGTTTATTTAGCAGTGAAGATGGGGACCAGGGCAGTTTTTAATGCAAATGGTTGAACACACGTTTTTTTTTATTTTTGAAGGAACACTATTGGCAGAACAATTGGAGCCTGGCAATTATGATTTCCTATGGAGTTTGGTAAGCTGTTACAATAATTGTGGCACTACATGTACCTACACTAAGAAAAGCTACGAAATATGAGACCTGCTCCGACGAAATGAGAGTTTGAGAGTTGAAAGTTGGGAGATGAGAATTCAATGCAAACATCTGCAAGAAGGTGCGATCTAAAAACCCTTTATATTCTGAGTTTCCTATATTACGGTTATGCAGATGCCACAACTTAAAACATTGGGTCCAGCGGGTGTCTATTCTGCATTGGAACATTTTAATTTGGCAAAAACAATTATAATTTATGACATGGTAATAACATTTTGCCTGTACATCGACGGATTTGTCAACACATACTGTATACTCAGTATGTATGATGATGTCATTGTATGCTCAGTAGCGTGTTTGAGCACCTTTTTGGAAACATACAAGGGCACTCGGGTGGAGATCGAACCTACGTTTGACTTGTTACTAAGCAAACAGTGACACCATCATGTATACTGAGTATACGGTGTGTGTTGACAAATCCGTCGGTGTACAGGCAAAATGTTATTATCATCCTGATGCAAGCGTACATTAAATCTAACAATAATTTAGAACAGTTTCAACAAAAATGTGACTAACTGCACTTTACTTAGAAAGTTCCCTGGATATGTTTTTACCACTGTGCTGTAAGGTAAATGACATTATTTACACAAACTAACCAACAATTACATAGGTAGGACACACTGTTCTCTGGCCCAATTCTGTCTCCTGAAGACAGAGCAAAGCTTCAAACCAGATGAGTCTTGACCTTGTCTATCATCAGTTAGCTCTTAGCAATAAGGGGATTGTGACTGTCTACCATTCTGTTCAGTATGGACAGAATTTGGTGCAGTGCCAGAGGGAATTTCCCTTTACTATAAATAGTCTCAACTTCGTATTATATAAAAGCAAAGTTATTGTTCACTCAAATTAGTTCAAAAGATTTAAATTAATAAGAAATCAAATGAATGATTTATGAAGGCGTCCTTCCACATGAGAGAGGAAAATCAGCCAGTTACAATTACAAAACTATCATGATTTAAAAACAAAAAGTTAACAAATTTTGAAAGAATGTAATAAGTACACCAACAATTGTATTGGTTTCTGTTGCAACATCTGCAATATTAAGAGCTGACGAATAGACATAAAAAAATCATGATAGTAAAACAGGTGACCTAAATAGAATCAAACCTCTTAATTGCCCAAATGACTGTAACCCATCATTCACTGATAGATCTATTAACAACATTTGACTATGATTTTTAATCTGCGATTCACCAAAGATAAAAGACAAATCTAGTTCACATTGCGTCATCATGTATTACTCAACCAAAACAGGAGAACATCAAACGTCATCTTGGACTGACAGTATCCGAGCAAAAATGACAGCAGAGATTTATATCAACTTCTACGAGATGATTCCACCATCTTGGACTGACAAGATGAAGCTGATTACATTGGAGGGGAAAAAAATAGCTGAGCATGGCTGGGACATCTCCAAGTGCTGTAAATATCTTCCTGTTCGCTTTCCTTTTATTCACTGGACTATCTTTCTCAACGTATCGAGTCAGGGGACAGTTTCAATAGGAAATGAGTCTAATACTACTAGCAAAGGCACTCTTGAAAACTATGCACGCTGTCGTTCGACCTCACTGCCTAACATTTATGCAACGCAAAAGTCCAAGGGTCAGCCAACTGTGCAATGATACAATTTTCTCCGGTTCTGACATACCACTGTATGCATCAAATAATCCGTTGACAACTTGAATTTCTCTGCCTTCCTGTGAGAAATTCTAACCACATGTGCGGCTTTGTAATCTAGCGTCGGTTAGTCTAAGACTGCTGAAATGTACAATTTATGACTATTGAGGATTTTACTCGTTAAAGGCAAAAAACAAAAACGAGAATATCCAAGAGAATACTACTCTGAACCAAACTTTCAAAGATTAAGTTGCAGTCAGTGAACCGTTTAAATAAATGGTAACAAGATCATATTGGTACTAATCAATTAATCAATCAATCTTGAATGAAACACGAAGCAATTATGTAATTAGCCAGCTGCTATCTCAAAACTAATGAGCAAAACAGCTCATTTGTTATAAATATGCAGAACAATCCAATACATAATAAGCTGATTCTATTGACAAACCTACCCTACATCTCTGGAAAATTTTAGTTATTGTTACCAGTGCCTCTCATTCTCGGAGACACTAAAAGGGAGAAGGGAACAAAGGCGAACAAAGACCTGACTTTTAGGTAAACTATGCATAATGTCATGAAGCATCTTTGATATTCTATAAGAGATGAGAAAAGAATTGCCTGGCAATGTGCATCACGAGAGAAGATCAGGTTGGGGGAAGACACAGGAGAACAATGAAAAGGGGAAAGACAACCAAGAAACTCCCCGAGGAGGTGGATTAGTTATACACGGAGAGACAGTAAATGGATGAGAAGACAATGTCATCAGACAATACCCAGATAGATACGGAGAGATGCGGAGAGAAGAGGAGAGGAGAGGGGAGGACAGGAAAGGAGAGGAGAGAGAATGAACATAAAAAAGACGGTCCAAATTGGCTGGCAGAGAATAGACAAGAGACAGAGATAGACAAACACAGGTTCCTGGATATACTTGGCAAGATTACAAACTCTCTTATTGGTGTATGTTTAGAAATATTCCGTGTTTACTATGTAACAAAATACAAAACACACAATCAGGAAAATTTTGCCTATCGAAGGGTCGACCATTTCAAAAATTGAGATTTGTAAATTGAGTGGGAAAAGAGCTTTTGAATCATATATAACACTTGGTACACCCAGCAGAGCTTGTGAAAGGTATGAGTTATACCATGACAATACCCATGTATTTAAATTTACCTCTACTGATGAGTTCATGAAAATATAATTTATAAGAAAATTAACTCCCATATTGACATTAGCTTATTTTGTGCTGAAAACGATCTCAGCAAGACCCTGACGCTTAGGCCAAGTAAAACAAAATACAGTTGATCGTACGGTTTTTGAAAATGGAGAAAGGGGGCCTTTTCATTATTTATCTTTTCAAGATGGCCACTTAAAAAATACTGACGAATCTTCAGTTTAAAATGACCAAGTTACACTAAGTTATACATGTGTCAATATTGCATTGTGACAAAACTATGGATGACATTTGTGGGGGGAAAGGATGCATGCAGTGACGATCAACCTGTTTTTTAACCTGACCCAAATATATCATTTTCATTATGAGTTGAATGTAGATGGAATAATACTATATGTACTAGTACTCATCAATCATGACAATGACGTTGCCCCTAAACATTATAGTATTTTGAAGAACCCTAGGAAAGGTCTGGAATACAAAACTGGTTTACACCGAAGTTTACAATTATGTAATGTTTACATACACCCGCAATACTCCATATCCACAGATGGAGTTTAAGAGACAGGTTTGTCTTTTATAACGACGACATCAGTGCACCAACATCGATGACAAAGGCATTATTACAACTACAATTGGCTTCTCCAAATGGACAACATTCCGTTATTAGCTCTCAGTTAAGGCTCTCCATCGCCACTTCGCCAATAGGACAGACCACAATGACAGAGACCTTTTAATGATTTAATCAGGCAGAAGTGAAGTTAAAATGCTCATAATCAGAGAAGCAAATTGACATAGTGATTCAGTGGTATTAGCACTGAGCACTTACTGTGCAGGACATACTAATGCCTGCACATATTCAGCTCAATGATAATGCATGCTTGGGCTTCACATTTTGTGGATAAATAGAAGAGGTTTTGAAACAGCTTCTGCAATAATACATGTATGTGCAGTCGTTATATATCTATAGACATTTAAGGTTGTCATATTGTAAGAAAGACAGCTTTTCTTTGATAGTACAAAGAACATAATTTTAAAGGATGTATGTGATAAGAGGTGAAACCTTTATTTGAATTATTGTGCGGCCGGAAAGAGCACAATACCAGTTTTATTTTGATACATGTTAGACACCTCTTGGATTTTTTAAATCAAAAACTAAATAAAAACACTACCAGGTTATAATGTGTAAATCCTTAGATAAATTACAGCATAATTCACTCAAATAAAGGTTTACCAACAAGCGATTCATTTTTGTTTGCATAGTTTGTATTTGTGATTTTTGTAGTGTATAGATCTTACTGAATAGTGGAACAGTTTTGGGACAGTACCGGTACAAAGAGGTCTAGTCTAAGTCATTTATATTCAAAAGAACAAAGAGGTAGATGGCCACTATTTATTAATGTGTACAATGTTGATATATAAATGTGAGTTTTTTTTATAGTAAAAGGATTATGTTCGTTCATCATTACAGGGAGCCTAAAATTACAGGCTTGACATTTCTGAGTAAACCAACATGGTTAAACATGAAGCTCACAACTCAACTGTTTACACATAAACCCAAGAGCACTATATAGGCCCCTATTGCAAACAATTACACACAAATTCTCTTCAATAAAATATCATACTGATATTACACAGACCTCTACCCAAATCATTGTGAAATCTGACCCCTGCTAACAAACCCTACTCATAAACCAAAGGGTGTATCCCAATAATCTTCTCTAAAATCACTGGTAGGCGGCCCCCTAGGGACCTCACCCCAAGCCCTGGACTACCCTCTTCTTTATCTTCTTGCTATACCCCAGAGCTATCTATAATCCCCTACAGCAAAAGAACACAATCAGAACAACAAAGTTCCCTGCACTCTTTATCATCATTATTTCATACACAGGGATTTATATATTTATCTTTCTTCTGTCAGTCTTCTATTGCCAGCAATCTTTTGCAATCACCCCTCCTCTCTTGTTTTACCTGTTCCCTTCTACTTTTCCTCTCAACTAACGTTTTAAAATTTTAATTTCCTATCTCTCAAAAGAGTTCAGCTGTACTTTGGGCTTCCTTTCTTAGTGGCTTTGCTACAACTCCCTAGAGTTTTCAAGATTATCATTTTTATTGCTGAAAAGTTTCCTAGAGAGTTTAGAATCATTGTATTATCAAAGAGAATAGTAATATGATATATCCCTAAATCAGTGGGTGATGTATACAATCATTTTAGCGGGTGATTTAGCCACCATGAGAAATTATTTGAAACTTAGAAATACATACCAACATTAAACATTTAATGGAAAATGTTTGTGCCTATTACTCAATTGTGCTTACATGTGTGTTATTAATATGACTAACTTTTCTTAATGTTGTTTAGTTATATGCTTCATGAGAATCAGGTTTGATAAAGGTCTTCACTTTAGCCACCACAATCGGCTGCAGCATCAGAAGAATTTACAGAAAGCTCCAGAAATTGTTGGTAATACACGAGCGTAAGGACCAAACCATGTAGGAACCTAAACCATGTGGTTCGAACCTAAGACCATGGTGTCAACGGCAACTGAAGGTGCTAGTCGGCCATCATGATTCCTCTCATCATGTTTTGTTTATAAGATGGCAGATATTGTCAAGTGGCACAACACTTTATTATTCTATTCATACTAGTTAGCCGTTTGCTTCATTAGTGGGTTTTGTTTCAAACCAACAACAATATCCCTTTAATCTCAGGAGGTCATTGGGCATTTACGAAGCCAACAAGATCAAATTGATTCTCAGTGATATACGAGGTTGCTAGTGACTTGAGAGATAAATGACTTTACCAGCTGTACAGAGAACTGCTGACAAAACCTTGCAAACACTTTAGGGTCAAAGGGTAAGTAGTACCCAAAACAAATCAACATCATGAAAATGTAGAGAAAATGCCAATTATACAATACCATTTACAAAGAAGAAGCAGATTACCTGGATTTAAAGTTCAATTACACCTTGTCACATAATGTGTAAAATCAGTAACTGTTGATTTAGTAAGTTATTAGTTATAAACTTATATATGTCAAGAACAAATAAATATATACTTGCCAAAAAATGAATTATTGCTATCGGCCAATAATTCATTTTGATAACAAAAGTGCTCTTAACTATCTCTGGATGCCATTCATATCAATTTAAAGCAAATAACAAACCTACATGTACCATATTTCCAATTCAAAATAGGTCTAAAATCACCAGTACTGTTTACTGATAGGGAAAAATGCAAAGTTGCCGATCACAATGAGTTGCCCAGGTAGGTAGAATATCAACATCTACACCTGTACGTGAATTGGTGGTTCATTCTCAAATGGTCATTTACAGGGGAGGGGGAGGCACATCGGCATTAAATGTGTGTTTTCTGGAAATCTTCTTTTATTTAGGATCTAAGACGCCATGACACCCTAACAATATAAGTATATATAACAAACATTACATATTTTACCATGTGAAGGGTTTTCACAAGATCACATCACATTTCATTAACCTTTGAGAAGACTTCCACACAACTGTTTTTAAATCTATTAAACAATGACCTTGGACATGAAATGCCTTTATAACCTAATTACAACTAACCTCCCTTAGGGGGTCTTACACAACAAAGGGAATAATGCTAGTCAGCCTACCAGCAATACCAAATCACATTAGTATTATAGAGACTGGCCATTAACACTCTATTCTCAGCTTATGGGGTTCCTGCATGCATTTATGTCTCATAAGTACTGTATACTCCTCCTATTGGATCTTTGACCAGAGGTTGAGTGTGTCTGGCCTTGAGTGAAGGTGGTAACAGGAAATCGGATACCTTACTCTATGCTAAAAACAGAGGCTCATGGGTGCTTCATAATCAGAGATTACTGCTTGAGTGTCTTGTCTGCATAATATAACCTATCACACAAATACAGTGTATGCATGTGTGTCATTTACATGTTTTGGTGTTAATCATAATCTGTTATCTACTTGTGTTCCACCAAGATAACTTCACTATTCACTAATCAAATGAAAACCTGGTTGAATTAGCCTGGTCATCTCATGGGGCAGTTCTTTGTTCATCGAAAACCCAGTTCACAAGGACATAAAAATACTGGCAATCCGGATTCTTCTGGATAGTAACCAATACAATTTATGCAAATATCTAATCTAAATTTAGACAACCAAAGTTAATTGTTTCATCACAACAGCTAAATGGGCCTCATTTCTATTGTTATTTTCTCATAATATAATCTCTTGACGTGTATTATCGCATACGTAATGCACCATGGTGAACAACTCACAAGTGAAGTTTAAATCGGGGGTGTTGTGGCCGAGTGGTCTAGTGCACTGGACTGCAGAGTCTGAGGTACTGGGTTCAAATCCTGGCCGTGACACT
>JAVCKS010051660.1:0-10026 GCA_032273685.1 Pteraster tesselatus
TAGAACGTGCCATCTGTCACCTCATGAAAATAATTCGCACCATTGCACTCATAAACATTCGTTATTTGTATACTGTATGACTGTTCACTAATCCGAATCTATTTCCTTATTAGCTGCCAACATTATGAACTATTGCGGTTTTTCGTTGTTTCTACTGAAATGATGACAGCTCTGATGTGTACATTATGCACAATATTTCCTCTCCACTTAATTTCTTAAAACATAGTACAAGACATGATTTGAAACTTAGTTGACAGATCCTTAGCCCTTGTGATGTCATTATAGGAACGTAAATTAAGTCAAGAAGTTAAGTGATTTCACACTTCCACCAGTACAGTGTGTTGTACTGTTTACTTTTGTAGGATCAATACATAGTGCTGTGTAGTGGTCACTGCCAATACTAAATTTTTAACTGGGTAAGAACACTATAAGGGCTTCACTCACTCTGGCTTTAGCTCTGTTTTCGGCTTTCAGTCAAACAGTGAAATTCTATATAAATTCTGATCATAGGATGCAAAACCAGTGAAACCCGCATTGGAGTAAAAAAGGATACATGTATAACTTGTAAGACAGGTGCATGCAATGCAGATAGTGTTTAAACTGTAATCTGTAATCATATTCCTTTCAGTTGTTCTGTGGCTGGATTTATTGAGGATCTGTGGGTCAGGGTACCAGGCATCAATCCAGAGCACTATGCACTCCAAATGGGCATGGTGCAGGTGAGTGCACATTTGTGACCCGTCACCACGAAACCAGGATAAAGTCGCACATTGAGTAATTTGAGATGTTGGTATTTTTCAATTCAGTAGAAATATACCTTTGTAATGGTATGTAACGCCTAGCAGTTTGACCGTCAGTATGCACAACAGAGTGTGTGAAACACATGCGGTCCACTATGAATTAAAAATGTTAATTACGAGAAAACAGACTTTAAAGAAAGTACACCCAATGATGCAGTACAGAAAAATGTGATAACATAACTTTAGGTTATGCCAGAATAGAAGGTTAACATCTGAAATAATGTTAAAATAAAAAATTGATTACCCCTTTCAATTTGACTTTCAATATACCATTTCACATTACTACATACTGTATATACATGTAGGTTTGGAGTCTCTGATTGGGCTGCGTCTTTCTTGTTGTTTCTTGTAGTTTGGACTGTGGGCAGAGTTTATAGTTTGGTTCATCCTCTGCCTGTTGTCCGGTGTCAAGTTGGTCAAGTACAGTCAACGGGAACCCCTCGTCCGTAGTCTGGCCAGAGAGAGACAGCGACTTATTGGTCAGTACAACCAGCCTGACGCTTAGAATGGTTTGTGCAACGCTGCCGTGTCATTACACTGCCCGCGTATGGTAACTTCAATCAAGTTGCTTTAGTAGTATATGTTTAACCTCTTAGTTTTTTCATCTGTTCTGCTCAGATAATATGTGCAGAATGATAAGATACTGCACACACCCACAATTTGAATTCACCTGTTTAAACAAAACGGGTCATTTGGTGCAAGCTATTCTGTGGTTACCTAAGCGTTTGTGCAGTCTTTATGGATGTAGTACCAGACAGTACCAGGTGGTTATGGAAAGGCTTACCCCTGAACCATGTGATTTTGGCAATTACAGCTACTACTGTTCTGACACATAATATCCCTATCATGTCATAGAGGTTGTCAGCAAGATATTGTAGTGTTTTTAACCCTTTCAAGCTCAAAATATTTTTCAGACAACAAATGTACGATGTGAACATTAATGGTGACTAAAATGCGAAAAGGGATATCATTAGTTTGATTCATTAATTATCATGCATCATGAATTGACCAAATGGGATTATTTTATGTTAAGTTGCATTGTGTTTCAGGAGGTGGGACTTTAAAGTAATGTCATGTTAAAAGAAAAACTGTGATTTGTAACATGATTTCTTGCTGGATGTACATTACCTTTGATTTATACAGCCTACAGGGTTATAGGGTTATAGTTTGGTACAATGCAATAAATACCGTAACACCATAAAAAAAACTACTAGGTTCCATACATTTTTTAAGGGTATTTTTTATAAGTGTAAATGTTATTTTGTTAACAGAACAGTCCCTGTATATTAGTTATACTGGTCATTTTGGTGTTTTCTTATTGAGAGTTACAGAATTACAGATAGGTATTATATGGAAAGCTTTTTTATATACAGGGTGATAATAAAAGGAACTGGGGTTGTGCCTGTCATCGTCCATGTGTACTGACTAAAAACAATGCTCCAACTATACATGTAGACTTCCTGAGGAGCTTGAATATGCACGTAGAACTAGGAGATATTGTTAGAACTCGCCACATTTATCGGAAAACTGTAGAATGTAATGCATACTTAAGGAATCGGTTTTTTTTTTCTAGTAGATATTCTAGGAGTTTACTAACCTTTTCATGTTCCCTAGGCTGCTAACCATTTTAGGGTTCATACTAACTGATCTATTACTGCTTGTCTTTGTGGTGTTCGCTCCTTCAGGGTTGGAATTTCAGACATCTATTAGACACTCGTCTTCACTCGCCTTTCATTGCTCAATGTTTACCACATGTTTCTATAAACTAGCTAATTTGTTTTCTTTCACACTACAATGAATACTTGACAAAGATGATCAGCCCTTTAACCCCTTCGCTACCGAATTGTTTTCAGAATATAAGGCTAGCTTGAACCGGCTAAAATTAAACGGTGTATTCTATTCATAATAGAATTACATAATATTGACTGGTATACATGGTATACATTTCTGTTGTAGTCACCAATGGTAGTGAAAGGGTTAAATGGTCTAAGAATGTGTACTTTTTCCGCTGGCGGTATATTTGGCAGTGACTTGTGATCGTGTAGTTTGAACCATGCTCTGGTAAACATAAAATGAAGTAATGAACATGAGAATCAGTTGGTTTGAAAGATGCCACAAATAACTTTAATATTTTAATACCCTGCACACCATATTTCTGTGATGGTTCGTTTCCTCCTTAAGGCAAGTTATTTTTCTGCTTTCAGAGTAGTCACTCTAATTAATGTGCCTTATGTACAGTTTTTACCAAAAAGAAACTTAACTAACAAACTGTTATTTGCATGTTTTTGTATTTTCTAGCCACTTGTAAGTTTATATACATGTACGTACTGTACATTTACTGTAGTTTGGTTTGTTCTATTTTTATACACCTTAAACAGATTGTTTAAATGTAATGTAAAGGTAATTACTTTTACTCTATAGAGGCTGCAGAACAGATAATAATATTGGCGGCCCAAATTCATGCATGATGATAAATTCTACATTTGCCACATTCCGTCTCTTATAATTTATATGCTCTAGCAATACTAAGTTATCAAGAGCTGAAAAGTTTACAATTCATAAACCGATGTCTTATTGACCCATATCTGGCTAATTCGTACGAGATACACGTTAACCATGTAAATATATGAACAATGCGAAGATGTACTGTCCGGTTTCACCCAGCTGATTTCGGGTCGATTTCACACCGATTTCACATTGAGAAATTGTTTTAAACGTTGAATTTATAATTTCTAACTTTGAATAACTGCAAGTGAATTACTATTAGGCAGATAACGATAACATTGAAAAGGTTTAAAATGCGTCTGCCAATATATTTGTGCGTGTGTGATTATTGACTGTTATTTCACTACAGAAAATGCACCGCCAATCGGCTCAACAACATTTTCAAAACGTCACTGACCATGTACATGTACCGGTACATCCTATCTAGATTTGACCTCTCATTCAGATTGTGTCCGATGGGTCCGACTGTCACGTCACCGGCTTGACGATTGTTCAAGGGCCCGGAACGTGTTCAGATTAGCTATGTTGTTTTTAGCGTATTTTCTTGCATGCCTCATGTGGTTTATATAATAATAATAATATTTTAATTTTCATGATTTGGAATTTTGTATTTAATATCTTAGCTCTTGCATGCAGAGTTGTTTGAAGAAACACTCGATCGGTAACCAGTTTAAATACTAGGTCGCCATTTATACGTTGGCCAAGTAGACTTAACTGTTTTACACTATTTAACCTGTGGTAATTCTAGGAAAAGCAATGCAATGTATTAAGGGTGGTAATTGGGGTTTGAAATCGGGTAAATTTAACAATTATAGGGCCTATATACTTCTTTTGTATAGTATCGGGAGGGGTTGAAAAATGTAGTTTAATCGGTGTCCCAGTTGGTGGTGTACTACCTTAGGCTTATCAATCATGTGACTTGTAATAAAACAGTAAAAATTATACCGTTGCGTGGGCGACCACTATTCTTTACTTTAAATAAGATAAAGGAGAAGTTTCTTCACGGCGATATTCTGTTTGGGATCATTATGTACCCCGTACAATATAACACCAATTGATAAAACGTGCCTTTGAACTTGAAGTAAAGAAACAGCGTCAGTACAACTCGATTGTTGTACTACATGTACCGGCTATTCCCATTCTCAAGGCCACCATAACTGTCTTTCAAAATTGTATCCCCCGCGAAGATCTGACGTCACATCCGAACAACTAGGCTCTGGCGATTTGGGCCAGCGCACCTACGTACATCACGAAGAAGTAGATCTCTTCATCAACATATCCAATACAAAATGCATGACTACTGATAAATCAGGTTCACCTCTAAACATAACCATTTATGGCAGATTAATAAAACAAGTAACTGATTTTGTATACTTAGGGCATAAACTTTCCTCTATCAACAATGACCTCACCGTTCAACATAGAATAGGTCTTGAGAAAAATAAGAATATTTTAACTTCCCAACGCGTCCCTTACCATAGGCTAAAACCTACAATACTTACATACTACCTGTTTTATTATATGGATTAGAATGTGTAAGCTACAAAGCTACAACCTTGAATAAATTAGAAGTCTTCCAAAATCACATCATGAGGTTCATAACTAACAAAAGGCTAACATACCACGTTAGCATACAAACATTACTTAAAACAACAGGACTAACCCCTATATAACATCACTCATAACAAGCAAAACACTAAAGCTATTATGGTTACATCAAACGTAGTCAAAAAGGATACTCGAAAATATGTCTTGAAGGATTCAGTTGATAACTGGTACAAGAAGTAGAGGGGCCCAACATAAAAGATGGATGGACATCATACGTGCATCTTCTGTCAGGCCTAAACATCAATGGCCTGAATATAGCAACTCATGACCGTGTTCGATGGAGGGAGCTTAGTCACGTGAGTGCACATTCTGCTACAAGCGGAGATAGTGATACATAATGACTGTGATCATGATAATAATAGTGAAGTCAATAATGAAATTTAAACTGCACGATAATCGCGTCATGCGTGAAACGTTTAGGCAACGTTTTGGTGGACAATTTCCCAACCATGCCGTATCAGTAGTACCTAGATGATGATCCATTCCGATTTCTACACATCGGTATCGCTTCTCGGCCTAATGGCTTTAGATCATTGATAGCATCTGTTCTCGTTCAGAGTAATATCTGACGGTGGTACCACGTTGTATCCGCGATATTATTTTGAATTTGTACGCCTTTGGCCGGTAGGTGTTGCTTGCTTCACCACCGTCCGCGGGTTGACCCAGTATAGCACTGAAGCTGGGAACAGCCCTAATAAATAAAACCTAAAAGCAGAAACGTTCATGTTCTAATCCTTACAATTGATGAGTTAGAAAATATAACTGCTGCACAATGCTCACTTGCTCAGATGAACTACAGTATTAAAATAATTATATCTTACAATTAAAGTGGCCTGGCGTTTCGATCCTAGTAGAATGTTTTGCCTTTGAGAAAGATTCTGCTAGGATCGAA
Source organism: Pteraster tesselatus (assembly GCA_032273685.1). Classification (NCBI taxonomy): domain Eukaryota; kingdom Metazoa; phylum Echinodermata; class Asteroidea; order Velatida; family Pterasteridae; genus Pteraster; species Pteraster tesselatus. Next base: position 5,806 of record JAVCKS010051660.1, read on the forward strand.
ACGTCACACCGCTCTAATTTTACCATCCCTTACAAATAATAATAGATTGTATACTCATTTTCAGAATGTTCATTTTGCTTGCTTGATGGAAGCACAAGCTGTATAATAATACATGCGTGTATTTTTTATTAGTATTTTATTTTACGTTTGCTATGTATAAATCACGTTTTCAAACAAATTATATGTTTTCTGGATTACAAAATCTAGATAAACTGCTAGGTGGTATTTCGCAGATGATGACAAAGAGAAAACATAACAATATTTTACCAGTAACAAGAATCCTTATAACACTACATGTATTATATAAATGTGTTCAATGAGAGTACACGTATTGAGCGATAACTCATGAAAAATGACTTTTTATTAGCAGTAGAATAAATACATCAGCTGCTGCATTCAATCTGTTTTTGCCTGGCCGTTTTAAATTAAATTGATGTTTATATTGCACTTTGCATGTACAGGGTGTATTTGCATTTTTCTTTACATATTGGATTAACTCTTGCGTGGATGGTGCGTCATGCATGTCCGATATTACACTTGTGGACAAGTCGTTAAATGTTTGTCGACCACTTCTAGTTGTATGTTTTATTTTAAATAAGGTAAAGGAGAAGTTTCTTCACGGCGATATTCTGTTTGGGATCATGTACACCGTATTATAACACAAATTTTGATGCCAACTTTGATAAAACGTGCCTTTGAACTTGAAGTAAAGGAACAGTGTCTGTACAACTCAATTGTACTGTACTGGCTATATTCCCATTCTAAAGGCCGCCATAACTGTCTTCGAAGCCCCGATCGAAATTGTATCCCCCGCGAAGATCTGACGTCACACCCGAACAACCAGAGGGTCGTGGCGACTTGGGCCAGCGCACGTACAGCACGTGGAGTTTTTGTAAAATGTACTATCAGGAGTTTTGGCGCAGTAATTATTTGGAAAATCGCGAAAAAAGGAGCCGGAGATACCGGGGAGAGAAGACAGAGAGGCGGGTGAGCCGGAAACAGGGAGTGAAACACAGACAGAGAAGCGAGTGCGTGAGCCAGAGACAGGGAGAGAAGACGGAGAGACGGGTGAGCCGGGGACAACAGAGACAAATAACTACACATAGCGCTCTCTAAGAAGAGAAAAGTGGACCACCGAAAACAGAGCTTTCAACCCGGAATGGACAGACTCATTCATGTTCATTCTTTCCACCAGGAGTACAAAACCAGTGTGTCTCATATGCTCAAAGACCGTGGGGCTCATTAAAAGTGGCAATGTGGAACGCCAGTATGAGACAAAGCACAACGTTTTTGACCAAACATACCCACTCAAGACTGAACTGAGGTCACAGAAAATCCCAATAATGATCAAACCTCCAGCATCCTGACCCATTCATTCACTGCCAGACAACGTGCTGATGAATGTTCCCTCAGAGTTTACTGACGGAGGAGTTGTCAACGAGTGCATGAGTGCAGTAGCTGAAACTTTACTTGAGGGAAAACAAAAAGAAGAGCTTTGTGACAAAATAAAGCAAATACCTATCAGCATCATCAGCCACAAAGAAAAGTGAAATATTAACCCAGGATTCGCTAGTCAAGCAGGATGAAGCCATTCACAGGGCACCATGTGTAAGCTTAGCTGTATGAGTCCGCTGATGTGTCTGACAATGCTCAGTTGTTAGTTTATGTAAGGTTTTACAACAAAGACAAGAAAGTGTCAGGCTGTGAAGAACAAACCACAGATGGAGCCCCTTCCACGACAGAGAGAGAGAAAGGAGATGTGGCAAGGATATAAGAGGACAATCCTGAGCTCATCTTTTAAGATTGCATAATTCATCAATCTGCCCTGTTCCCCACCCTGTCAGATGAACACAATGATGAAAATTATACATTTTTCAGGGCATCCTCTTCCTGTCAGCATCGCATGCTCATGGAATTCCTCAGAGAAGCTGATGCAAACCCTGATAATCTTTTGCTTCACAACAATGTGGGATGGATTTTTAAGATGAGAAATTTGGTCCTTCTGGTTGATATCACATTCACTTCACACCTGAATTAACTTAATTTGAAGCTACAGGGTAAGGACAATTCAGTTTGTGAACTGATGACAGCTGGGATGAAGTGTAACGCTGATTTGTATAATATGCAAACTCCCTTCATTAACTAACCCAAATGTATAACACTAATAATTAAAACAAATGTCAGCGACCGCCAAACACACAGTTAGCCCTTTCGAAGTATGGCGGACACATGGCCCTGCTCCGAGTGGGTAATGGTGTTATATAAATAAAGGTAAAATGTATTAATACACTACTAGTTTAATAGTACTACTACTTTTAGCCAAATTCCAACACAACTGAAAATAGTACCCTTTTCGCTTAGCAGGCGGTAAAAACAGACGCGACGGAAAACAATTGAGAGATTTCGCACGCGTACGAATACGTCAACAGGCACTATTATGTGCCGCGGTTTGGGAGTCATGTGACGCAGCGGTACTTTTCTCGCCTTCACCCCTGGAAGACCCCGGTTCGAATCCGGGGGGCTGACATGTGAATTGGGTTTTCGGTCCCTGCCTGACTCCACCCCCCCCCCCCCCTCCCCCTCCCCCAGGTTCTGGGCCTGTTCTCCCGCACTACCTTGATTACTGCATTCGAACACGAACAATGATAATCGTAAGTCTTACAATCGTATACGGTAGACGAGACGCGTTGCTACACTGTGTGAACATGTTGTGTACAACGGGAACACGTCACACAGCTGCACATAAACGTTCACGTAAACGATATCGATGTAGACCTGATGACAAGTCGTTAGTCAGTGTCTATTTGTCTCCTAGCGCTCATTACACAAACACACATCATGCCGTTCATGCAACAGTCACAATGCGAGTATACATTCACGCAACGGTCGTAGGTAGCGCGTGGCAAGAGGTCCGTCAGCTCTAACGACTTGAGTAGCTTGTTCCAGCCGAATATTCATTATGGTAATTATACACTGCATATGCAAAATGTCAACAGAGAGGGCCGGCCAACGGTAGCTCGTCTGACAAACACACACAGACACGTAAACTCCGTGATGCCAAACGCTGCAAGATGCCAAACGCGCGCTGCAGGATGTATGATGAACACACATTATTGGGATCGAGGATGTGTATACCGTCCCCGCAACTAGACCGCACAACCTGACAATTACCGATACCGCACAATTACCGACTTGATTTCAAGACTAGTGTCGATGCCGCGCCGGGACGTCGTGCGTGCAAAACCTCTCTAATTTTTTAAGAATGTCTTTTATGGGTATCCGTACCGTACCGTGTACCGTATGCGTACCGTACGTACGTACGTAGGATCAACGTACGCGTGCACACTGCACTTGATCGACTCAGTGCAATTTTGGACAATGCAGCGCCAAATTTAAAATTCACCGACCAAAATTAGGAGTGGGATCAGTCTGGCGAAATACTTCCATCGCGTAGTACCTAGCTAGCTAATTAGGCGGAGATTCGCCGATCATTCATTACGGCTACAGCTAGCTAGCTCTAAAGTACTTATCAACTTACTTCTCGACAGGTTTATCACAATAGGAGTCAGGTTCTAGGCCTACTCCGCAAACAACGTGAACGTGAACGTGAATAATTATTTAAAATATTCTGATCTGATTGAGTGACACTGAAGTGACAACAATCCAAATACCAACGTAGGCCTACTGTACATACATGTACTGAGTTCATAGGCCTACCATGGTCAGCCCTAACGAGCTAGCCTACTGCACATGCACTGTACTACATGTATGTACTGACCACTGAGGCAAATTTCCATCAAACACTAGAAACTCTATAAAATTCAGAATGCCATTGAAGCGTCGTACACGAGAAAAATGTCAGGGAAAACAGAAATCTTTAAAATCGAAAGGTAAGATAAAAGGGATGGAATTTAGGTTCTAACCGCCGGTTTCCTTTTTTGTTTATTTAGCCTACCTAAATTTACCTATAATTTAGACTAGGGAAAATCTGAGATTAGGAATCCGTTAAAGGTACATTTTGAAAAATAAATGAAAGAAAAATGGCGGTTAGCAACTGAATTCTTTCCAAATAGCCTAGCTCTGCCAAAGAAAAATAACGTAATACAATAAAACTGACTGTCAAAATTGTTTTATCTTGCACTGCCACTGTCACAAAGATTGTTTGGCTGAACTCCAGTCGCCATTTTATTACTACTGGGTAGTACTGGTACCCTTGTAAGT
>JAVCKS010051671.1:0-10025 GCA_032273685.1 Pteraster tesselatus
CCACCCCACCCCCACTGCTGCCTGAATTTTCCACCCCAACATCTACATACATACGTAATCAAGTTCCGCTTGTATGTAGCCAGTGTACTATGCAAACAACGATAATAATTACCCAGTGCATAGCAATGACTAGACCATAGTGTTCATTTTTTCATGAACAGATTGTAGTAACGGATAGGCCTCTCCTAACAAAATGTTTTCAACTGTTTGAACCATGTACTGTATATGTGACCTGCTCCCACGAAATGAGAGTAAAGTCGGAATTTATAAATAATGAGATTTTTGTACCATTGTATTCTGTACAACAAGAGCTTTCCAATGTTTTATGACACATTGTGGTCTAAATATTTTTCACTATACGGCCCGAGAAAGCCTGAGTTTCAATTATTGATTATGGCGAAAAAAAGCTTTTGTTTTAAACTAGCAGTATTAATTGGCAATGACAGTGCATGTCACAAAACGTAATATAAAGTGTATTTTTAAGTCTCTGATTTAAACAAAACTTTAGGGAAACAAAAAACAGATTATTTCACACAGCATGACACAAAAATCTCAAAATTCAACACCCCTACAAATGTTGACTTTCTATCGCCCTATCTCTGAATAACGTTGTGTGACTTTACGCTCCTTTCGTTGGAGCAGGTCACATATGATTTAAGCACCATTCAAACAATATAAATATTGATGTCCACATGGGTTACAAACACCATACAAGGACAACAAACGGTCAGAAAATATTTTGTGCGTTTCTTAAGTGGACACAAAAATTCACGGTCGGTAGCATTTCTAGGGTCAGTACAGTTAAGCCAATATAACCTTTTTTTGCTGTAGTGTGCAGTATCTCAATCAATACACTGTACTGTAGGCAGTGATCACACTACCCTGCCCCCTCCCTCATCAATGTTGTTATTAAGAATGCTACATTGACAGTGCATACATGGGGCCCACCAGCAACTAAGGAAATTAGCTGTATTTGCCAAGCAGACCAGTTGGTTACCAGCTAATGTTTAATGAACTCATAGTGGATTTTGGTGGTTGGTACTTTGGGTAGCTCATAATAATTGCAAAAATTCAATTTGTTATTAGTTGGATTATAACACAAATCTTGTGGTAAAACCCATAGACCACATCAACAAAGTAGCCATCTTTTGGGACAGTCCTCTATATGAGTAGGCCTTCTATATGCCTTTATATCTACATGTAGGCATACTGTACATCAGAGGTTTAATTTTATTTAATAGGATCTATGCAGGCTTACATTTGAGATAGCGGGAATATGTAGATCTTAATGTACATGTACTTTCTGCTATCTACCGTTGTGATTTCCCAGTTCATCGAATCATCAGAAGGCTGAATTTGTTTTTAGCATAATATCATATTGCTGTTCACACACTTGCCTGATTAGTGAGAGCACTGCAGCATCCTAGTCACACGACTACAATTATAATATGCAAATTTCTATTCATGGGTGCAGCTAGTTTAACCTCAATGGTTTAACATGGGAATGCCTTCCTGCATGGTTATTGGTTAGCACATCCCTTGAAACTGCAGTGATAGCCACACACCTCTCCAGTATCACTGTATCTATGGTGAACTGTTCCGGTCGATGAACCAGTGAAATCAGTGTGATTTTTAATTGTTTTCATATTTTTAATCATATATGTAATCCATGTACGTGTACATAGTACATATACCACAAGGTTTCAATGCAGAATACAGACATTACATTTTTTAATTTATTAAATTTTTAAATTTAGTAAATAATATTCCCAGATACTCCTGTACACGCATCCCATCATGACATGGGTTTATATCATCTCTAATGAAGTATATTACTTCTTATGGATATTATTTGTGCATGAATAATACATTTCTTTCGGAGCTTAATAAATTATTGTGACAAGGTCAGTTGACGTCATGTTAGATTATTAAGACCCTCAGCTGTGGGTTTGTGAAATGTAATCAGGAGGACTACCGGTAGTCATAAACACAATATTGCATGTACATGTATGATGTAGGTGACATTCATTTTAATTTGCCTTAACCCTTACAACCCTAAAATGCAGCTACATGTACATGTACATGTAGGCTTTCCATAATTAAATGTAATAATTTTGAAACCTGAAAATGTAATAGGTGGGTACATTCACTAACGCAATAACAAAAAGGCTAGGTCACAAATCATGCCCCAATTTAGTGGGTAAACGATTACTTTGCACATATATTAATTATTATTTGTTTAATCCTATAGGGAGCTTGGAGTTGAACGATCTACAGCTGAAACCTGAAGCCTTGGTAAATTAAGTAATACAGCATTGGTATCTGAACATTTTGTCTTCCTGTTTATGGCAGTGACAGAAAATGACAATTTTCAATGAAGTGTGATGTATAATTTCCCAGTGGATTTTTCTCTCTGTTGAATTCAATATCATCACTTCAAAATTACAGTGCAGTTGGATTTCAATATATAAATACATAATCAAATAGACTTTATCTTTTGAATGCTGCGAGTGCAAGTCTTTATTATTAACTCCATTTACGTTATGAAGTCTTTACCATAATTAAAATCCTTAAATGTTTACACTTCCAAATATGTCGATTGTGGTAAAAAATTTCAGGTGTTCTATCTGTTCAACTGGGGAAACACAGTAGCTATACTTGTACTTCCTGCAATCAGACATGTACAGCAGAGTACATTCTATTTATATTCTGCTAACTTGTTTGCTGAACATGTTCTATTGTGTTCTGAATTTCTTATAGTATGAATTGAACCTTCCCATTGAAGTAAAAGCTGGGCATATCGGTGAGTGCATGACTTTTTGTAATAAATGCTATAATTGCATATATGTGCATATAGGTCTGCGAGCTCTGGCTGCGAGCTCTGGCTGTGAGCTCTGGCTGCGAGCTCTGGCTGCGAGCTCTGTCTGTGAAGCTCTGTCTGTTAAGCTCTGTCTGCGAGCTCTGTCTGCGAGCTCTGTCTGCGAGCTCTGTCTGCGAGCTCTGTCAGCGAGCTCTGTCTGCGAGCTCTGTCTGCGAGCTCTGGCTGCGAGCTCTGTCTGCGAGCTCTGTCTGCTAGTACATGTATATTACTTCATGGTTGACTAAAGTCACCACTTGGACTGAGGGGCTGAAAGGGTTGGTACATCTTTCAACATAACATCTGGGAAACAATAAACAGTTAAGCGATAGCTTGATATGTTCTTTCATCAGGTCGAATCGTTGCTAATATCCATTGGACATCACTCTTCTCCAAGCCTGTCATTGTCAATGTTGAGGATATCCTGATCCTAGCTGGACCCATCTACGACCGGCCCTACGACGAGGCCAGAGAGAAGCAACTTCAGAATGCCGTCAAAAGGAAACTCATTGAGGAGCTGGAAAAAACTAAAAGGAAAACCAGAAGTATATGTAAGTTTGGTTATTTCACAATACATGTAGGTAATTAAGTGGATTTCAGATTGATTTCGCACTCCGGGACTTCTTCTGATGATGGTTATAGCAAGTAGTAATTGAACGGTTCTTTTCATACCCACTCGAAACCAATCCTCCTGCACTCTGCCTAAAACATTGAATTTTAAATCGACGTTTATTCCAATAGCTTCACTAGTAGCAAAAGTCCACTGCTTCTGATGTTGGGTAGAGTATATTAACCGTCCTGAAACTTTCTAATTAAACAGTTTTTTTTAATGTTCTGATCATTTTTTGTTTGATTACAATCAGCTAAGGACAAAGAAGATTTGTCATTTACTCAGAGGCTGACAGGAGTCATTATCAACAACCTACAGGTACGGTGGATGTTTAGGATCAAGGTTATAAAGGAAAGTCCATAAATTAGGGTACCAAATTTTAGACGGTGTTCCCTGTTACTTCCGTTACGTCATATCCCATGTAAATTGGAGCGAGAGGCCAATCTTTGTGTTGTACAATCTCTGCTATATGTTGCCTTCTCTGCAAAGATGAGCCACTTGGTTGTGTGAACTTAATCTGGGTTATATGTGCAGGGTGTCTCCAAAAATATGCCAAAAACTAGCCTGCCTGCAAAAGAAGTAATCGCAAATGCTTTTGTTGAACAACTTTAGGATACCTGCCAGAAATTAAAATATAGTTATTGCCATAAAACCTACTGTAAAGCATTCATTTTGCAATGTACTTTTGGACACATGTTTTTTTAGAAATCTTATATATGGCTGGGATAGCACACCAGCAGCTTCGTTTGGATATATGTTGGCCACGTTTGTTCACTTGCTGAGTACACTACTGGTCTTATTAATTCTCTGTCATTTCTAGTTCCATGTCAGGAATATCCACGTTAGATACGAGGACTCGTCATCTCGCCCCGGTCGTCCCTTTGCTTTCGGCCTGACATTGAAGCGTCTCTACGCCGAGGTACGTTATTAGTGTTATCTAGTTGTCCAGAACTCACTATTCTGATATCGACACTTGAACTCCAATTTGTACGGCACTAAACTGTTCACTGTAAAAGATGAAAATCTCCCCCTCCCCCCAAAAAAACCCCTGAGTTGCCTTGAAATAAAATTAAACCGTCTTTGGTGTGCTGGTGCAATTACCCTAATCTGTTGTTAAGCAATATTTTACCTCTCATTGTTATCAATCACCACATTGAAAATGCTACAGATGTCTAAACTGACAGTTTTCCCTCCTGTAGACAACGGATGAATCTTGGAATCCATCTACTCTGGATGCCAGTTCCACCGTGATGCGTAAGGTAAGGTCCCCATGGTGTCTATCTACCACTATTGGTTGGTGGTGTGGCTCTAATTCCTAACAAACATACCCTATTTGCACTGAGCCAAAATATATTGACAGCACGATCAATTCAATGATATTCTTGGGATCGCGATCGGTAAGTTACTGTGATTATGTATTGCAGTGCAAACACTTTCAGGATTAATCTTTTCGGGATTGTGGGGCATGCATATGTGCATAATTTATTAATTTTGGGGGGAATGTGCGTACGATTGCAGGAAATTAAGATTTAGTATGCATAGGCCATTTGTTTTTTTCAGATATTTTGTAAATAATTTAAAAAAATGTTGAATGTTCATGCATGTAGGTTATGAATACCGAGATTGCAAGCATAATGATCGATGGGAGTGTAAATGCAACAAAATGTCGGGATCGCCAATATAATAGTGGAATATTTAAAGAAAGTTTCTTAAACTTGTACGTGTGAGAACAACGGTGGCTCCCAATCAAGTGATATTTATACTTGGAATTACTTGATTGATTTCACTCATGTGAACTGCTGCTTATATATCTATCTAATTTGCTTACCTGTGTAAATAACACCCATTCAAACCGTAAAGAAACGAGAAGTACTCAGCCCCCTCACTGTGTCCTAATTGTCCCTCTCAGTTTGCTGAGATGAGTGACCTAGCTATTTACTGGAACCCAGACTGCCATCAACTACTCGGCGACAACCTGACCACTAATAGCTGGAAGGAACTCATGAGAGAGACACCATCTAGTGGGGAAGTCAACGGAGAGGCCTTGGAGTTTGGTGAGTAGGTCTTTCCTGAAAGAATACCATCGTCTATAAACAGCAATTCTTGTATTCGCATCGAACAGTATTTCAACAAATAGCAATGTTCCCGATTGTACTACACGGATGAGCTCTACTTAGAACAGGCTGCACCATTGAGCTTGTACAGAATATCTTCAGCTGCTTGACTTCCCAAAAATTGCACTGTGCACACTACAGTATGAAAAAATAAGGCATTTTTTAAAGGGGTTGGTATTCTTTATATAGGTTCTATTATCACTGTTCATGTGAGTCAGTTTAACACATTCAGTAATCTCTTTCTTTGCATTCCAGTTGTGGAACCAGTCACGACCACGGCCCGCCTTGCTTATGACAGAGCTGTTGCCCCTGGCTTCCTGACTCCTATGCTAATGGTTGACATATTAACGGATACGGTCACCACGGCACTGACCCGCCAACAGTATCTGAATGTTCTTGACCTGGTGGAGTCCATTAAACTGATGGGGATCAATCAGAGATATAGGAAGTACAGGCCAGGAGTAGGGCCACGAAGGAACGCCAAACAGTGGTAAAGTAGTATCTGAGCACCGGGTAGCATCCAGAGACCAATGAAATAAACTGCCGTATAACTCATTAAAAAGGTCTTTTCTTGGCCCTCTGTTACCTTTCCGTTTCCCCTCCGTTGGTTATGAAGATGCTATACACAAAATATTTAAAAAAAGCATGATATTATTTGGTAACAAATGTATTAAACTGAAAATTTAGCAGGTATTTCAACAATTGTGACTTAAGATATTAAAGTAGTATCATCTTTCATTATGAAATGCCAACGAGATTACTTAATTGTCATTTAGTGCTTGTAACCATAAACTGAACGCTAAAGGGTAATACACCTTTGAACATTTTCCCCCTTTAAATTGTGTCGTTTGTTCAAGATTCAGTGGCTCTTGGTCTTGTTGCGAGTTTAATCAGATTCTGTCCATTTCTTCCGCGCCTGTTTGCCAGGTGGCTGTACGCCTATAACTGCATCGTACAGGAGCACATCAGACCCTGGTCCTCTTCAAGCTTGGGCAGTCACTCCCAGCTGTACCACCAGTACACGCAGAAGTACACACAGAAATTGACGCTCAGTGAGAATGAGGAGGACACCGGCGGAGTGAACAAAGAGCTCGCTCTGCTGGAAGAAAAACTAGATGTAACGAGCATCGTGATTGGCCGCGAAAAGGTCAAGATCAAAGTAAGCAAAGAGAAAGAAATATTTGTCTCTGTTGGTTGCAGTATTGCCACTGCTGGTTGACCTAGGCTCTTTGATTGAAGCGTGTTGATGTGTCATTATTAACATCTAATACATGGGTCTTTGTCTCTTGAGCCGACAGAGGAAAATTACACAAGGTTTTAGGAAAGGGAACGGAAACCCAATGAACATATGGGCACTATCGGTATTCGAATCCGGGACCTAGAGTTGGTGAAGGCGATAGCTGGTTTATAAAAGGGATTAAACATGTAAATGTCGCAGGCCTAATGTCCAATGCAGGTGTGATGACATGGACAGGTTTCCCCAGATCGCCTCCAACATTTATATAAGTTTGTTTCCGATCCGTGACAGTTTGCCAAGAATGCGCCGGAGCGGGAACGGAAACGGAAGGAGAAAGAAGCGGCGGAGAGGAGCTGGATCTGGGGCTGGCTGGGATGGGACTCGTCAGATTCCGAAGAAGACGATTACCAAGATGAAACTCAAGGGGAAGGTACCGCTGTCTCTCCCCCAAACTTAAAAGAGGTTTATCTTTTTTACCTCTTCCCTCTCCAAAACCCCTTTAACCCTCTTCCCCCAATTCGGGTAGGTTTGTCCTTGTTATTAGTTTTAGAATGATATATGTGACCTGTCACCACGAAACCAGGATTAAGTCGCACATTAAGAAATTTGAGATGTTCGTATTATTAAATTTAGTAGAAAAACTTGTATTGGGGGTTTGACCGTCAGTACACCCAATGATCGAGTGCAGGAAAGCATATGCTTATTTCCTTAAAACAATTTTTTTCTGATTATAGTATGATAACATAACTTTAGGATATGCTATAATAGAAGGTTAACATATGAAATAATGTAAAATTTACAAATCGATTACCCCTTTCAATAGCCATACTGAAAAATAGCTTTGTGCGACTTTATCCTAGTTTTGTGGTGACAGGTCACATAGGGCATGAACATATCGACCCATAGATAGTTATAGACTATTTTCTCGGCGAAACAAAATATTGCTACCAGTCAATAACAGGTTACTAGGGAAATATATTTTCACTCCATACATCATTCTGAAGCTAATTACAAGGACAATCCTACCAAATCATGAATGAAATGTTTTATATTATTGAAAGCGAATGTTCTGTAAAAGTACATTTTCTGGTCTTCCGATTGTTAGGAATTCAGATTTTTGATCGCTCTGCATTCAGACAATGCATTTTGTTATATTTTTGAATTATTTTTCGTTTCTGTCGCACTTACAGACATTTGGTCCCAGTTGACCGAGGAGGAACAGGATCAAGTTAAGTCTGGGATCGGCTACGACCTAATGGCTACCGAGGCACCAGGAGGCCTACCACCTGAGGTGGGTAGGGTGGTTCCTTATTGAAACACTGCATACAAATACTGCACAATGATTGGTCAATATACGGTCACACAGAAGAGTCACTCCTAAAACCATGTGTGCTGTTCTGCAAGGTGACGTCAGTGGCAACGTTTTGACATCCCAGTGTCAGTATCAGGTTTTTTGGTGTTAATAGAAAAACCCTCGGTGAAATTATACATGTATTCAGTTGCCCTCAAAGCCGGTAAATATATTACTGCATTTACTCTACACAAGTAAAATAGTCATAATCAAAGTCGCTTACACAGTCTATCGTTGTAAATCACAAACCAATTGGTTTGCACTTAAAATTATGGATGCTGCAGTAAAAACAATTGTGTCCCTGTAAAGGTGAACGCTGGTGGTAAGTGTGTTTAGAGCATGTACACAGGATGCAATTATTGAATTATTAGCAAAGTTGGATGGTGGTAATGGAATTGCCCATGTCTGTTTGTTCGTGAACAAAAGAACTAGACAATTATTGCGATAAAATTTTATGGGAGTTAAGTTATGATGAGTTCTTGAAGTGATGTAATTATGGGGACATTATGATGGTTTCATCAGTTGTTACATCACAAAAACATAAATCCGCAGTATTGTGACTACGCCATTGTGACTATTTGATTGGTGAAGCTTTGCACCCTAACGAGTGAATACCTTGTTAGTTCTATATTTAGTCCGTTGTGAATTCTTGTTGCAGTACATTCAGAGCAAGATAAGTTTCCAGTTGAACACGTGCACAGTCGTGTTGAAGAACGCTAACCTCCCAGTCCTCCAGTCCTCGTTGCACATGGTGCAAGCTGGTTTCCTTCACCGGCCGGGATCGCAGGGCTTTCAGTAAGCAGAATAACTCGGGTCATTCCCTCTATGTCAGTCATACCATCATTATTGTATCTCTGCTATCTTTTATAATAAGTGTACATTCACAGTTAGGAGCAAACTTTTTAACATTGTCTCTTGAGTGTACACACAGCATGATTTGTGAAAGTGTCACTTGTTTAATGCATCACCTGGCCAGCCATCTTGATAATGGTCAGTGTAAGATTTACATTATTGTGCATAACAGTGTAGCAGACAAACAATATGGCTGCCTGTTATTGTCCACAGCAGAGCAACGGTCGATAAAACATTTGATTCCTCAATCCAGACTCCTACTGAGCACCGACTCGCTTCTGGTGGAGGGATGCGACTCCACCAGCCCTGACCAACCTATCACCCTCATCACATCCGAGAAGGCCAGGTCCGACACCATATCTCAGGTTTTCACGCTGGACTTTGAGACCAACCCCCAACGCCTGACTGCTGATACAGCATTAGCTGTTACCACCGAACCTGTGGATATCACTTACCATGAGGTCAGTTTGGGGAGAATACCCTCCCCCAGATAGGTATGTCATAAAGTACATGACAATGACTCCCAAGCCAATATATAACCATTCAGATTATAAAGAACTACTATTTTTCTTTTATCAGTCTGAGGTAGGAAACAGAGCCGCCTTGAAAATAACTTTTGAACACACGGAAGTTACAGTTAAGAAGGTATCAAAAATATACTATATGCCCAGACATATGCCCACACATATGCCCACACATACAGTACGCCCACAGATATGCCATCTACCTGCCCGCCTGCCCACACATAAGCCTGTGCATAGGCCACCAGCTCTCATAGCCTACCCATTCATAGCCCACCAGCCCATGGCCCACCCACCCATCCATGGCCCACCCACCCATCCATGGCCCACCCACCCACGGCCCACCCACCCACCCACGGCCCAACCACCCACCCATGGCCCAACCACCCACCCATGGCCCAACCACCCAACCATGGCCCAACCACCCAACCATTGACCCAACCACCCATGGCCCACCCATTGGCCCAACCACCCATGGCCCAC
>JAVCKS010051715.1:0-10022 GCA_032273685.1 Pteraster tesselatus
ACATCACTGTGATGTGAAGGCTGGGTACGAGAGGTATTTTTAGAAAAGGGACGTGGTGGACGGGTATTCTGGAATTGTTCCCTATCCCCAACAGAACCAGTCGTTTTAAAAATAGTCCTATTCCCTATCTTATTTGTTTATTAAATTCTAAATAACTCCCTTTTTTATTCAGTGTATATTAATTTTATTTATTTCTAATTTGCCGTTAATTGTGTATTTTTTTTTTTTTTCAACTCTTTAATATTGTACTAGTGTTGTAATTTGACCTTCGGGTCACGAGGATTGCCATTTTTCATAAAATTGTTAAATTCTAATCATTTTCCCACGAAATCTTAGTACAAATCACCCTTTTCAACCCTTTTTAATGTGAGAAGTGAGTTGCTATTTGCCGGTTTCCCTTTGTTTATTTTACCCAAATTCACTTATTTAGACTAGGCCAGGGAAAATCTAAGTCAGATCAGAAATCAGTTGAGGAAGAAGTTTTGAATTTGGCCAAAACTAGTGGAAATTTAATGACAAAAATGACACTTTTACAATTATATGTTATTTGTTCGAGGCTAAAGGGCCACACTTGCATGTACTGTAAGTGACGTGACTAGACTTCCAACTGCAACTGTAGCCTTAATATTCGGGATACAAAAATAGCCGCGCCGTGAAAGGCAAACTATAAAAAAGTTGAATTTGTTGTCATTCAAAACAGATTAGATCGAGTTGAAAACGTCTTCCTTGAGGGATACCTAATTTTAGAGTGTTCTCAGTCTAATTAAGGTACATCTTGGAAAATAAAGGAAGGAAAACCGGCGGTTAGCACCCAAATTCTTTCTCTTTTTAATCCTATCGGCTCCCAACTGCCGAGTTCTGATTCCGAAAATCAAACCGTATCCTATTCCTAGACAGTATTGCCTCCCCATCACGGCATGGGTCCATGGCCTAACTAAACTTACATCGGAATCTCTTCTTTGTCTTCGAAGTAGTTCTCGCAATTTCGGTAAACCGCCGCCTCTTTTGGCAGCCAAACCCCCAGCCATCTGAACTTCCATGTCTTTCTGAATTCTATTTATAATTCAGTGTCACAGTGTCAGCCCCACGTACACGTACATGTACATGTACATGTACATGTACGTACGTACGTACGTACGTACCTACGTATGTACATGTACATGTCATTGTACGTACCACGCTAGTAAAGCGAGCTAGCTAGGCGCAGCAGCAAATGGGTGGTGAATTTCTACGGGCGAAAGCGCCACCAAGCGACTGACATTATCCTTGCTTATCACTGATCTAGATCTAGATCTAGATCAGTGGTGCACATGCCTAAAAAACAACAGTGCCATAGACAACAGTGCAAAATTGCACAAATTCAACAAATCCGGAAAGTTTCTCAGTTTCATAAATTATGTACCAACATAAAGCTTGTGATCTCATCTTTTAATTTCTTTTCTATTTTTAGTAGGCTATCCGATGACTTTTTGAGATAATTCACCTCAAAACAAGATGACCCCTAAAATGGTGCCCAACCCGAACTGACAGAGCAACCATTCTCGAAATGGATCCCTTCGCTAGGACCCAAATAGAGCCACTTTTCGGGGGCCTATTTTATCCAAAATCGTAGCAATTAAAAGCTCACAATCCATTGCACAGGTCTGACACTGTATTGTTATAATTCATCAAATTTGTACCTCCTCAAATGCTCGATATAAAAAGATATTCAGGGCATGCAAAATATGATTTGGTTCGCGCAGGAAATTGTTGGCCTATTTAGGCCTGTGCACCCTATAATGTGTGTACATTGTTGTTACCATGTGTACTATGGTCATTAGAACGCGAGCCCTCTCGTGACTCTCAATATAATTTTGTATGAACAGTGTAGGAATTTAGGAAATGTTCAATCTTCATGTTAGAGTGGTCTGTTTTTGTCATTAGCCGGATTGTCTTAGTTTCCTTGCCTGTTCCAGGCATTGGGGATGACAGCTGGGCGGATTAAAGTCTTGTCGCGGACTGCTAGAACTCACGATCCCGCGACCAAGGGGCGCGCCCTCTACCGTTGAACCGGTCATCTACTACAATAAATAATCCACTATACTAACGCCAGATACTGTATTTCCTTCTGAAATCCACTCACCAGACAGACGTCTGGAACAAAAGAAATTAACGTGCACAACAGTGATAACATAGAAAAATATACTCCTGATTTCGAGAAAACAAAATCCCCGAATAAGTGTGATTCTACATGTAGTCTAATTCTAAAAACTATGCTGTAACATACCTTTACCACAAACAACATTAAATTTCTGTATTGGGTACAAATAAGCCACTAAATGGCCTTCTTAAGACGTGGGCCCGTACGTATAATGCACCAAGATGTCTACTTGGCGGTACAGTCCTAGGAAATGTCGTAATTACACAAAAAAGCGTTTAGGCTCGTCCTGTTAAGTTGCATACACGTCGTGTGACAAACGCAAGCCACATTTCAGAGATTAGATAACAACTATATACACAACATTTTTACAACCAATTATGTTTTATTCAGGTAATTACTGATTGTTTACAAACGCATCTACAATTCACTATCAACGGAGCGGTTGAACTCCCCGTGTTGTCGTGGTTACCGACATGCATGATGTTACGTTATAACGTTGAACAGATGAAATGGGAGTTATGACAACCAACCAGTGGTGTAGTTTTTTTGTAGCGGGTATACGCAGTGAGAATTTCCTCCCAGCCTCGTGGACACACACACGTCCGGGAGCTTGGTAGGTTTACGGCGTATACCTGCGTACCATATGTAGACTACACCACTGGCTCCAACACCGTGCAGGTGACGTCACCAGAGGAAACGAAATCATAAAGTTGTTGAGGGATTAAACGAGTTCTCCATTTCAACCCTTGACATGCAGCTAAGTTAACCATAATCCTCAAGAAGGTACATCGTCCCCATGCCGATCCAAACGATCCAAACCCACTTTTCACAACCAAACAGGTGTTAAAACATGCAGATATATTGTTTTCTGTACTTATTTGCAAAATCAAAATCATTATAAATAACACTTTACTGCAACACAATTATTGCCGCGTATGGCTGTCATCTCCCCACGATTCCGTATCCTTGCGTAAGTTGTGACAGTTCAGGTGTACATTGCATATATCTGTTTCGATTGCACGAAACTTGACTTACACCACGACACTGATCTCTATAGAAATGGACAGTACGTCACCAATTTAAGTTATATATACTAGTCCCATCTTAAGCGGAAAGTCATTGATTTCGAAACATTTTGTTTGGCACTGAGTAAGATGGCAGATACCCAAAGCGCCATCCAGTGCGTTAAGTACGCCAAGAAAGTTTGTACGCCCAAAAAGTTCGTACTTTTTGGGAGTGGGCTACCGGTAATTCACTGGGATTGGCGGGAGCAAACTTGAACTTGAAGCCGCTGCGTGCACGCGTCGTCGTTGTTTGTACGCCAATAATATGCGTCAGTACAAGTAGTGAACAGCCACCATTTTATGCAATCACAACTACATTTTCCGCTCAATATCGAAGAAATAAAATAATAAATAAAAACAAATTTATAACGATCACTTTAGGCCGTATATAGATTCACTAATAATAGTCTGGGTACAAATACGACAAATTGGCCCAAATAACAAACAAATTAGGTAGGTATATTTTGTACTTTCATGCAAAAGTCACAAACCATTGGTGGTATATTCATGTAGCACGCTTTGCCGCAGTACAGGTAAACACTAACAGGCCTACATCCTATTACGAAAGTGGCTAATACGTTGCACTTTGGCTCTCATTTTGGCTGTCATTTTGGCACTCGTCACAAAGAAATGAAACACCAATTCGTTGACTTCCAAAATAATGCAGTCGAAAAACTCAGAAAGAAATAAATAAAATAAATACAAGTAGTAAAAACCACCTTGCAATATTTACATTACAAATCCGTAAATACCTTTTAAACATTATGTAACTTCCCATTATTAACGATGTACTGTCCGATTTGATAATTAAGTAGGCTTGTCCTTGCTGTTGATATTAACTTTACAATTATATATAGCACGGGAAAAACATCCAACAAACGGATGGCTATAGAGAGGTGGCTTCTTGTTAAAATGACCGTCCTCCATCAAAGGACCGGATACTGCTGCTGGGCCGTGACAAGAAAATGCTCTTGAGTATTTTTTCCCCGCCATTATTATATCATATTACAGGTAAATCAGACAATACACCTTGAATGAGTTGTTTCATCACTAAACATCGACACAAAATAGTCGTGAAATAATCGGTCAAACAATGTTGAAAAAAATATAGACACTATTTTTCTTCCCACTTCTATGCCACAGTAAGTCAATTGCCTGTACCTTTTTTTCGGCTACAAAACACCAATAACAAAAAATTGTGGCCTTTAAATTGATGACACCGCCATTCACTTACTTTAGTCTATTTAGTCTATTAAGAACAGTTTATCTGTGCTCATTCGTGCCTATATAATCGGCATGAACACTTTAATTTGGTACATGTGTATAATATTTATGGTTTCCCAAATATTACTTGGATATCATCGTTTGGGTGACAAAACCTTGTCATTGAAAATCAAGTACATAACCTCGTAACTTCAGTGATTATGGCTCAAAATCATTCAATGTAAAATTGCACCTAATTACAGGGAAATTGTTATCAGAAAACTTGTTCTGAAAAATATCAAGGCAGAGCAGTTTTTTGGCCCTCCTGAACACTTTACTTCATTACCCGATTGACGCCAACGATACATTAAAAAAAAAAAAAAATGCTGAAAGTAAGTACACCAAGTGAATGTCTAAAGTAAACGTAAAGACCATAATGTGAAGAGTTGTTTTAACCCCTTCAATTCTTAGCGACTAAAGTCAACACAAAGAATAGGCGTTAATACCAGTCTATGTTGCTTGCATTGTACACAAATAGCTGGTTCCCACTAGCTTTTTCTTGTAGTGAAAGGGTTAAAAAGGTATTTTCAAGAGCATACAGTTCCAATTGGATTCACCCCGCACTTTGCATCTTGTAATATCCGTGGTGGAGTAATGAAACACTGATCCAACTCTGTACACAGCGCGGAGAGGTAGCCTCCTTGGCAATGATTAGCTCAACTTTGAGGACAACTGAACAGATCAGAGAGAAAAGTTACCAGTATTAAGTTAATACTACGTGTATAAACACACGTAACATTTGCCACAAGCATCTTACATGTGTGATGCGATCTGAGAAACCCTGTCAGATGGCGCCACACACATCTCTTGGAGAAATTGGCAAAACAGTTCATCTAACTTGTTTTTACACAATTCCAGTCTCTGCTATTTGAGTTTTTGCTACCATTTTAAATATTAAGTAAACATTTCGTCGTTTGTTTTGTACGTAAATCAGTAGCTAGAAAGATATGTGATCTTATAGTTGTTCAGTATTTGAAAATAATAAATTGTGCCCATAATTTACAGACATCCTATACTCACAAAATAATAAAACCATGAGTTTTATTATAAATTTGATGTATATTTCATTTGTTTGCATAATGAAGGATTTTCCTCAAATGGCATCACATAAGATTGTATACAGTCATGGAAATAATCATTATATCAATTTAATGTATATACAATTGTGACTGTGCAATATCAATATTAATTTACCACTTGCATTGTGGTATCAAATAAGAATTCTGCTTTGTTTGATGCCTTGGCTCCTGCATTTTGTATTTTATGGTATTCCAAAAATTCTCAGTTGGATGCAGATAGGTGGCGGGGCAGGTCATGTCCGGACTTTTGTTTATTATCCTCTTCACAAAACGGTTTGCCGTGTCAGACAAGGGTAAGACAAAGGTAGGTGGTCCAACCAGTTGTTCTATGGCCGTACGTGGTATATAGCTTTTTCCTGTTCACCAGCCTTTACTGACAATACAAGGTATACCCAGTATATGTATGATACACTAAACCACAAGTAACTTTACAAAATGTGGAGATCAAACCTACACCTCAGGCCCATGGGCCAAATATTATAAACCTGCTAAGCAAACAACTTTGCTAAGTAAAGGATACTTATGCTTAGTGTATATGGGTCATCAGCCAAAATGACATATGTTGTGTGTAACTAGTTCCCGGAAAATTTTAGCTTAGTAGAACATTTGTTAAGCAATATTTCTAATGGCATAATATATTTCAACTTGACTTCGCACATGTTTTTCGTGTGTATATTGTAACGTGCTGAACCACAGTTTGGTTTTCACGCCGGCTGCCATGTTTGAATCGCCTTCCTTGCACGCATCCACGCATTTCAGAGCATTTCTTGCATTTCAGCACATCATGCGCATACTTAGTTCAGGTTACTGACTGGTACATGTTGGTCCAATTCTTTGTTTTGCTTCTCATTTTTTTCAAAAAGTAGTTCAAAATCACTGGTCACAGAATGATTCAGCCCAATCCGACGGAAAAGTTGGGATTAGTTAGGCCACAAACAAATGAACGAACGAAGGAACGAACGAAGGAACGAACGAACGAACAGACGAACAGACGAACAGACGAACAGACGAACAGACGAACAGACGAACAGACGAACAGACGAACAAACAAACAAAATTATCAGTATAGATAGATATACTTGAAACACGAGGATATAAGCTACACACAGAAAGACAGTAGGTTAGTGACAGGCTAACCCTAAATTAGTTGCACTAGAGCCATAGTAAGTTAATACTAAATTACCTCGCACCCTGATTAGAATAGTTATTGCAGATGCTTGTCATTTCGCTGCTAATAAGCCCTTGTGAAGTCAAGCTACAGATAATAGAAAAAGAAGATTGAGAAACGTGGCAGATGGTGGGTTAATGGAAATAGGTTGATGAGATGGTTACAGGCATTCCGACATTATTCATCTCATACTTTTCTCAAGAGTACTTCTCAGTGATAAGTAACAAGATAAAGATTAGTCCGATGGAAAGGAAAGCCGATAGGCAATAAAATTAACCCTGTGGAGAGAACAAACTGATTTTTATCAGCCCTGATAATATAAGAACCAACCACCCCTGCCGCCCACCTAACCCTCCCCCCACAACCTCCTACAACACCCACCCTCACCCCAACAACACTCCTCACCCCAAACCCACCTCAGCCCCAACCCAACCTACAGCCACCCATCCCACAGCCCCCACAGTCCCGCAACCCCCACCCCCACAGGTTAGGTAATAGCGTCTATTACTGCTTGTGGGTAGTTATTGGTTAAAAACCACGCTACAAAAATGAATGTAATTCAGAATAAAGATACAGAATTAGCTTGTGGGATGGAAAGGAGGGATTTGAAGGGCTTCTGGTTTATGAGTTACTGGTTGAACTTGGGTAATGGAGGGGCTGCTGGCCTCATGAGTTACTGATTTTATTTGAGGGATTAAAAGGCTGCTGGTCTCATGAATTACTGATCAAACTAGTGGATTGATCGGTTACTGCCCTCATGTGTTACTTGTTGAACATGAGAGGCTGTTAGTCAGCATCAACAGCTGGTTAATTCTCAGGGGTTTCAGCTTTTATAATTATAATTTGTTAATGATCGTAAAACATGATCCACAGGAAAAACATTAATACGGGTTTGTGGTTATATATGATAGCCTACGTTAACTTGGCAATGAAATAATGTTTAATCAATAAATAAAATCATGTATTACATGTATAATAATGCAAATTGATACCAGATTTAGTTTAAGCGAGCTAGTCGTACAACTCGTACTGTGATATCCTTATAAAAGATTTGATGACAGTAATGCCAAAAGGTCAGAGTGGGAAACCAAAATGACAAGAATATCCAAGGTAGTCCCAATGACAAAAGGCCTGATAAGTATAAAGTGTACCACAATATAAAAAAGAGTTCACATGACATACCTACCCAGTATATGTGACCTGCTCTGTGAAAGCTAGTCGCATGTGGGCATATTTAATAGACCATTTAATGTGAAGGTTACATTTGGTGGAGGGAACGTATTTTTTTTTGTTCTTGTCATCTTTTCATTTGATTTATACTAGTTTCTAGGAAATTACCGGTAATTCAAATCATGATATGAACCATTATTGTAAAATTATTATCAATATTATTATGGGTTCTAATTTTGTTTGTTTGCCTGTTTTCTCACAGTTTGGATTTGTGACCTGTCTGCAAACCTGAGCCACACGTTGCCGAAAAGTTTATTTCGGTTATATATATACATGTATGACTGGAAAGAGTGAAATATCAGCTTTATTTTTATTAATGTTGGACACATTTTTTGTCAAAAAGTTATCATGTTTTCAAGAAAAAAACACTAGGTTATAAATGTGCGTAAATCCTTGGATAAATTATAATATAACTTAAATAAAGGTCTCGCGACAGTCGACTCATTTTTGCAGAGCTGGTCACATTTGTTTTCAAACTGCCACATTTTCGCAATGCGACACACCATGCACCTCTAAAATATACCAGATAAAAGCTGAGTAAAAGCACTGTCCAGTAAATGTAGAACTGCCATTTTTCCAGAATGCACATTATACCAGTTTTGAAATGCCCCTACATCCGACTGACTCCCACGTTGCACGTCACATATAATGAGCAACCGGTGAGCAAGTTCATTTGTGAATTTGTCATCAACCAAACTATTACCTCTGCAAAACCCACAGTGTCACTGTCCATGTCTGCGGCAGTAAAGGTGGGACTGCGGAAGGCTGCGTTGCCGCACATATTGTCTGATTCACTGTCCTCTGTGGATGCTGCTTCTCGGCACGCGAAGGTAACGCTGCCCTCATCGGTACCGTTCTTTAATCGGAACCAACATTCAGAATCCACTTTATACATTTTCTATAATCACAATTTGTTTATTTTTTTCTTTTAAGAATTAGTATTATCTCGGCCAACAAAGTTGCAGAAGGTTACGTTTTCATCTGTTTGTTTGATTTTGACGAAATACTTGTTTGGACGGTTACATGACAAGTAACAGTTGATTACATTTCAAGGCCACATTTTTTTTTTTTTTTCAATACAGTTGGCCATTTCGGTACTCAATTTTGACAAAAGTTTGTGGGAAGAACATTTTTTATGGTAGGTCTCGGGTTCAAACCCCGATGCTAATGCCTGAATTGGGGTTCTCCGGCCCCACTGATCTCATGGGTGCTCCCCAGTCTCTGGGGCTTTCCTCCCAACTCTTCTGTAGGCTCGCAATACAGACCCTCGTGGTTTAACCCAAAAATCTCTGGAAGCATACGTAGAAATAAACTTATTTTAATAATTTCATAAACACTCTTGTCTCGGTTCGGTAATAGGAAACGGGAAAAGAAACACTCCTTTTCAGGACAACTGTGGGACACAGTGTTCAAGTAATTAGTGCATTAGACTTTTATCAAGGGGTCCGGGTTTGACTTGAGGCCTGCCATGGTCATTGTGCCGTGTTCTTTGGCAAGACATTTTACCTTAACATCCTCTCTCTCTCTACCCACGGTTATATATTGGTCCTGGTAAATTGGGGGTGGGGTAATAATACGTCATGCTCCAACACTAGGCTCAGTACAGACTTTGATTTCGATTTGACGAAAATATTAACTATCACTGGTCGCAACTTACCGCCACTCTGTAGCGTGAGACCATATTGCATGCAGCTAGCCTCCTCGACCTCCGATATCTGACAACAAACACGGCAATCCCAGCGCCAAGTACTACTACGAGTACGGTGAAAATTCCTATCAGTATCCCCGCAAAGATCCGACTGGCCGATACTGTAGTGACATCTTCGGCACTGAAGGGCTGGCAAAGTTGGGATGAAATCAATGGATTTGGTGCTACGTTTTCAGAAATTAGACAGTTGTTATTGGTGTTTGGTTCCCACTTTCAATTATATTGTGTCATTTTATCTGAACAAGTTTTGAAAAAAAAAAATACCGGTATGCAATCTATACTTCTGTGTCTGCGTGTGTGTGTGTGCGTTTGTAACAGCCTGCAATCGTGGACGTCGAACAAAAGAATTGGAAAGCAAACAATGGGTCCA